>JBAMBJ010003365.1:0-28708 GCA_037043495.1 Drosophila recens
TAAGTCAGTGTTGTTAAAGATAAAAATGGTTAGTATTTATCGTATTTATAGCTGACTAATGAGGACACTAATAAAACAAAGGATTCAAAATCAAGATTTTGGTCCAAGAACTTATAAATTGGTCTAAAAAATGCGTCAAGAACATGAAAATCTTGTAGTAAGAAAACATATCTTAATTCTAACAACATTTCAATTAAGTTCTTATTTTCAAGATCAAAAATTCGTATGTTTTCAAGACCATAAATCTTAGTGTATTGTTATTTATAGACCAAAAAGTTTTGAATACTCAAGACAAAAAATCTTAAATTAAGATTAAGCTTCTTAACATTTTGAGAAGAATTATTCTTATTTTTATATTAAAGTTCTTAACATGTTATGAAGAATTATTATTAGTTTTAGTAATTTGGTCTGAAAATGGTCTTATATTAAGAACAAAATTGAGAATTTTAAACTTATATTAAGAACTTATGATTTTCAAAAATAACATTCTTGGTATGAGTAATTTGGTCTTTAAATATTCTTATTTCAAGAACAAAATATTTAAGATGAATGTTCTTGATTTTAAAAAGTGATCTTTTTTACAGTGCAGGGAAACGTTTCATACTTGTACATTAAAAGAAAAAAACGAAAATTCAAAGTAGAAATTTTTCCTAAAATATTTAGGCCAACAATTTATGGTTACACTATTTCTCTCCTAGTTTTATTCAGAGCATACAACGTAAAGAGTCCATTAGCATGCGCCTGTTCTCCTTTAAAAATCAGACAAAACTTTGTTTCGCAATTGTCGATTTGCCAGTTAACCGTATTGTAAAATTGTTTCATTCCATGCTTGTGTGCCTCCTGTTTAATTTTTCAGAAACAAATTTCGTATGCCAGCATCACATTCTGAATGTATGTGAGTATGTTGTGTTCGTTTGTTGCCAACAAATTTCTGGCTGTAAACATTTTTTTTTTTATTTTTGTGTTAAATTACCACAAGTATTTTCATAAATAGTTGAATAGGCATACTTTGCAGCTTGTCTGGCCCTCGTCATTTGCCTCTTAGTGGGCAAATGGGGAACGCTTTGTGGCTTTTGTGTTGTTGAACAAAATTCTGCAGCTTTGCCATTTTGTCTGATTTTACCTGAAATGTTAACGTAAACTTGTGCCAGAGGCTACTTAACTATGCAATTGCCAGTGAAAAAAGCATTTGATGATGGCATGTGAGGGAGACAACTAGTTTAACTAGATGCACTTTTGTAAAAGTTTTCAAAATAAAGTTGGCAGTAAAAGTGAGAAATAATTTAGTTTTTCAAAGTGTGATAAAAGTTCACCTAGAAGTCGCTCAAGTTTTTCAGATTTCTATTGTATTTATTGCATTGTTTTTGAAGACGTAACGAGACAGCTTTACATATGTTTAAAGTAGAATTTAGAATAATGAATTATTAAGCTATACAAATAAATTTATAATTTAAAGTAACTTCAAATTTATAATTCCTATTATTATTACTACACAAATTCCATTCAATCTATTTGGCTTTTAAATTGGTGCGTAAACAAGACATGAATTGTGTCATACTCTACTCAGAATTTAATGAGAATCCTTGGCCTGTTCGTTGAACATAATTTGGACTTGACTTGTACTATCTCAACTGTTGGTCTGTCTTCATGTGTGTGTGTGTTTATTTTGGACCAGAAATCTCTTGTGCTTGGCTCCAAAGCAACCTAAGTAAGCAGCTTACAAATGTTGCAGGCTCAATGTGTTTTGCCTCTGCCACTTGCCTCTTTGCCGCTGTTCCACAAACTATTCGACAAGCTACATGATTATTTATGCATTGGCCTCGACATACGAAATCTCCATATGCGTTTCTCCAGCGAATCTCTGCGTGTCTCTGTGTCTGTGTGTCTGTGTAAGTGTATAAGTGTGTTAACCATTTCAACTTGTCAATTTGTATGTGTTTCTCTATCTCTATAATTCACACTGCACACTGTTCCACATTTAATGTTGTGAGTTTAGTTTCTCCCTTTTGGGAAGAAGGGAATTCATTCATTAACTGTAACCATTCAATTTTGAAGCATTCTCTTGCTTAACATTCATGCCTAGATTATTATTCTGTGTGTATACGTACTTGTTGTTCCAGCTTGTTTGTGTTATAATTGCAATGCACTGCATTATGGGTTACAGGGTATTGAAAAGCTCATTAAATGTGTAGTTTATGTTCCTTTGACTTTAGTCAATGCCAAGTTGATGGAGAGCTTTAAAGCACGTTAATGCTACATTGTATAAAGCAGTGGTGGGCATGCAGTGGCTCCGGGAGCAGCGACTGCTTCCAACTATTTTTCTGCCTACTGTTGTAGTTGTTGTTATAAAATATAAAAAGGCTAAATTATATTTAAAGATCCCTGACTGAGCTTTGAGCGTTTTAAAGCTTTAAGTATTGTTGATGTTATTTTTTAAAAATTGAACTCCCTGTATTATTAATCAGGCCTCTAAAACTTTAGTTTATTTAAAAAACTCAATTGTCACACAATTTTTTATCCAATTATGAGGTATTAGCTAGTCATGTTATCAATAATTTGTACATTTGTGTGTTATTATTTTCTAGTAAGTCTTGTTTACCAATTGCCAAGGTAATTTGAGTGCTCACGCTCATTAAATGACTCCACAATGGGCTGCCCGAGGGGCAACTGCAACAAGGATCGACCACAAGGGTTGTGCCACGGCCAATTAGCAGCTCAATGGGGTTGAAAATTGTGTAGCTAACTTTGCTTTTTGCATGTGTTTTCATTGGATTTATTTCTGCATTTTTTTTGGGTTAGCATCGAACAAACAAATCCATTTGAGGCTATATCGATTGGTCCTTGGAGCTGACCTACTGCTCGAATGCACTGAGGCAAGTGGGAGGGAGGAGAGCGTAGACTGATTAACCCTGCTCTAAAACATGTAACTAACTTAACTTCAAAATAAGGTAGTTACATACTAGAGGTGTGCATGGCTGCATTCTCTGAGTGTAATAAATTCAAAGATCCGGTTCTCATCGTATTGAATACTCATTTTTAACATTAATTTGAGTACTCAAATGAACGGCGTCGAGTGAATGAGAAATGAATGAAGAAAAGATTTTCAGAGTACTCAGAATACAACTTATTATTTTTTTGTAATAATTTATATGTTACAGTTAATATTGTTCGTCACAAAATGGGATATCAGAAATGTTGGGGCACAGACATGTTTTCGTGACTAGAATTCTCATTAATAAAAATAAACAAATTTTGTGAATGTAAAGTCTTCGGCTTCCATTCATTCATTCAATTCATTGTAAGACGCAGCCGAACTCATTCAATTCAGTTAAGCATGAATGTGTCATTTGACGTTTTGAATGCAGTCTTGCCATCTATTACATACATAAAGTCAAGCATGATTTTATTTTCTGTGTACTCACCCGGGATCCCTCCGATGTGGTCACGCAGGTACCGCCGTTATAGCAACCTAACTTGATGCAATCCACATCCCCAGATTTTTCTTCTGCACCACCGCCAGCAGCACCACCAGCGGCACCACCCGCACCGCCCTGGGCCACCGTGTTGGCGCCGTCGGTTTCCTCGCTGCTCTCGGTGACCGGTGGCTTGGTCTGTGTTGGCAACTCTGGCTGTCCGTACACATGCAACGGTGGCGTCGGTGGTGGCAACGTCTGTGCGGACTGTGTGGACGGTGGTGTCGGTGGCACGGTGACGGGCTGTGGTGGTTCCGTGGGCATGGGAGTGGGCGGCAGGGTTACCACCGTTATGGGTGGCATTGTTGTCTCCCTGGGCGGCTCAATGGTGGTCATTGGTAGTGCTGCTGGCACATGCAAATCCTCTGTTACCATAGGCTGTGGTGTGGTGATTTCCACCGGCATGGGCATGCTTACTGGTGGTGGTGGTGCGAGTGTGGTGCTCGGCTCCCGTTCATACGGAACTCCAGTGGTTGGGTGGGTTGGCTGTACCGGGATTGGTGGCATCATTGTTGTGATCGCTGGCGTTGCACCACCATCCTCAATGGTAACGACAATATGCGGACTTTGTGCCGTTGTTGGCACCACAATTGGTGGTTCAGAGTCGAGTGGAGTTGTGGTGGTTTCCTGCTGTGTTGGCGGTTGGAATGTGGTGAATCTGCCGGCGCTCGTGCTGTGCGTTGTGATGAGCACCTCCGCCGGGTAGTCCGTGAAGAAGGGCGCCGCTGTGGTGGACACCTCTGTCCACAGATGTCGCGTGGTTTCCTCCAGAGACGCTTCGGTGACATGTGGTGGCGTGGTCTCTGGTGGGAAATAGGGTGTCGGTGTGGGTGCCCCGTAATCCACCGAGATGCTTGTGTCAATTGTGGTTACGTGGTGCACGAATATGCTGCCCGGTGTGCTCACGCCCATTGGCTGCTCCACCGACTCCGAGCTGCTCGACGAGGCATAATCCACGGCAATTGTGATGCTCGGCGGTGCTGGCGGTGCAGTTGGACGCGCTGTGGTGACGCCTTCCTCGCTGGAACTGCTGAGACCACTGTCGCTTATCTCAAAGCGTCGCACCGTTGTGTATTCTTCGGAGGTAACGACCTCGGAGGAGGATTCAGCCGAAGTGGAGGAGGAGGAGGAGGTGACTCCGGGAGCAGGTAGAGGCGGTAGCGTTGTGTAGATGCTGTGACTTTCCTCCGATGAGGAGGTGGATCTCTCTGAAGAAGAGATGCTTGTGGTTGGCGGTGTTGTGGGCACAGCTGCTGGCTGTGGCTCCGGTGTCGGCTCCGGCGGTGGTGGTGCTGGTGGTTGTGTAGTCGCCTCCTTGTCAACGATGTGACTCTCGCTCTCCGGTGGTGGTGCTGTGACCTTGACCTCCACAGAGGTTTCTTCAGATGAGGCTGAAGGTATTGCTGTGGTGGTTTCAGCTGCAGCTGGTGGTGCAGGCGGTACAGTTGTTTCTGGTGGTGTCACCGGTCGCACTGTAGGTGGCGCCAGTGTGCTAGAGGGCGGTGGTGCAGCTGTGGCTGGTGCCGTGTAGTTGCAGTCGAGCGACTCCTCGCCCACCACCAGGCACTCGCAGAGCATGCCCGTCAGCAGTGGCGGGCAGGAGCACGAGAAGGTATCGACGCCATCGATGCAGACGCCGCCGTTCATGCAACGCGGTCCCAGCTGACACTCGTCGTATTGGAACTCGCACTTCTCGCCATGATAGTCGGGCACACAATAGCACGTGGGCACGTTCTCCTCCATCAGGCAGAGCGCGTTGTTCTGACACGGGTTGTCCGCACAGATGAGTATCTCCTCCTCGCAGTTGACACCCGTGTAGCCCATGGGGCAGGCACAGGCGTAGGCCGCCAGTTTATCCACACAGACGCCGCCGTTTTGACATGGCGCCGAGGCGCATTCGTTGATCTCCTCCTGACAGATGCGGCCATGCCAGCCAGCCGGACACTCGCACGTGAACTCCAGTCCACGACCCTCGATGCACTCGCCGCCATGTTGACAGCGTGCCCCAGTGCCTGTTGCAAAGAAGATCAAATTTACAATATACACAGATAAAAAACCAAGTTAAAAAACGGTAGTCGGCAATGCTGGACTATGAGGTACCCTGCGCCCAAGCCTCAATTAATTTATTTATTTGTTAGACGTGGAATGAGAGAATTCGCAAAGTATCAATTTAATTTAAAAATAACAATATTAGGAACATCCTTTAAAATAACAATGTTTTAAATAAATTAATTGTTGATAAATTAAAATTAATATTATAGAAAAATGTGGTAATTATAAACCTAAATATTCGGGTCTGTTTCGAATTCCCAAAACGAGTCGAGTTGCCACAAAACGAGTTGATTGCTGTTCCGAATTCCGAAAATCGAGAATAATTGTCGTTTTCACAACGTGTGCTGTAGAGTCACCGGATTTAAAAGTAAATGTCATTTAAAGCTCTAAAATGAAAACCTTAAATTAAAAACGGAAAATTATAATAATGTTGAACATTTTTAGAATCGATAAACATCACTAGTTAAAGTTTAAGCATTTGAAGTATTTTTTAAAGAATTTTTTTAAAATTATCTATATAATATTTTATAAAAAACAAAACCGAGCTGTTCTGAATTCTACTTTAATATTTTATATCGATACCAACTCTCGCTATCGAAAGCTGCTGAGTTGGTTCAAATGAATAACAAAATTCAAACAACAAAGTTTAAGTCTAATTTACCATCTATCTGGTATATTCAACCGAAATACTTTAAATTAATTTTCGAACGTTTTCGAAACCGAGTTCGAAAAGTAAAAACAAGCCCATTTCGATCGAAAACGTTCCTTTTTTCAACTATTTTAAACGACTGTTAATCATCCACTTAGCTTTTATTTTTATATTGCTTGAATGGCTTATCAGAAAAAACTTAATATGTTGTGAGCACAGGGTATAAAAACGCTTTGATTATTTGGTTTTTTGAGTGATAGAAACTTGAGTTACCCGTGTCACAGACGGCGACATCCAGCTCGCAGTGATCTCCCAGATAGCCAGGTTGACAGGTGCAGGTGTAGCCATTGTTACGGTCGCGGCATAGTCCACCGTTTTGACATGGATTTGACATGCATTCGTCCACATTTTCCTCACAATTTGAACCTGCCGAAGAGTAGTATGTGTCATGAAAGAAAAAAAGAAAGAGATGGAAAGACAAGAAAGTGACGTTAATTGATGGCAGCACAATGCGCAGTTTGTGTTCCATATCGTTTCATTTCGTCTCGTTTCATTTCGTTCATTTTCAGTCATGTCAACATTTCCGTCAGTTTTTTTTTTATTTCTGCGCTGTCCTTTAATTAAACATTTATATTATGTGGGGTTAAAGTTGTCGCTTTCAGCGTGGCGTGCAAATGGCTCATAAATAAAACTTGTTATATTTTATTCGCTTCAGCAACGGCAAACTCAATATTTGTTGTTTAATATTATAACCAGATGATACTATGGCCTTTCGCAAATATCATATATTTTGTATTGTATTTGCGGTTTGTTTAATGCATTTTAAATGCAATATTTCCATTACTATAACTCGTGTTGGAATTGAAAAGAATTTTATTTCAACAATAATTCACAGTACGTTGACATTGAGGTTGAATTTAATTTGCAATTGCTTGCAAAAATGTACAATATTTCGCAATTCAAATAAAACTCCTTTAATTGCTATCTAGCTATAAAAAAAAGAAACAAGAAGCTTGTAATCCTTTATTCATTTGCACATCAATGTATGCAATTCAAAGAGTTTTATTTCAGTTTCGTAGCTTTTTCGGATTTCTCTTTTCTCTGTGAAATGTTCAAACAAGTGTCCACAATTCAAGTGCAATTGAATGACTTTTCATTATATTAAAGCATAGAAAAGGTTTTTCTCTCTCTCTCTCTTTATTTTTTTGCTTAGTTTTCTATCTCTGTTTTCTATCTTTCTCTGACAACTTTTTGGATACGAGCGCATCAATGGCAATCAAAACAAACCTTCAAGGGCTGATTTCGGTGCATGCAATATAAACAATTCAAAAGTGTACACAAGCAACACACAACAACACACTCATCACACACTCACTTACTGCTGATTGTCGAGTGTCTCTCAGACCAGGAATTTTTTATAGCTACATAGTCGAACATAAAATACTCTTACCATATCTCTGGCTGTCAATCATAGTAAGAATTATATATAGAAAATAAGAGTATATAACAAAAAAGACTTTATAAAGTAACTTAAGCTTTTTAAAAGCTAAGTCTTCTCTATGATTTAAATGGAAAATGCTTATGCATGTATTTTTAAAATAATAGCTATTCCTGAATACCTAAATCCACTCGATAAAGATCTTGTTGTCTATAAAAATAAATTCTCCCTACTCAAAATAAACTCAATTTACAAGCATGCAATCTTTTTAAAGTAAACTCTCTATCCTTCTCTCTCTTGAAAACTTGAGTTAACCACATAAAATATATAGAATTTGAGGTCGATTATTGAGCTAAAGGTGTCCAAATTGATTAGTCGCGTGCTGTTGATCAAATATTTATTTGTGCTTACATCATAAAGTATGTAGTCTATGTATATATACTTGATAGGTGCTCGATAGTGCAACTACACAACATGACACAGTTGTTAGACCCTTCAAGTTGCTCTTGGCAACAACTACGATAACAAAAAGGAGAGCAACAACAACAAAAACAATGCTTGAAAATACTTTTCAATTTTGTGCTCAACAACTACAAAGACGACGATGAGGAGAGTTCTTAGTCGGTGGTTGCCTGTGGCAGCAACTGACGAGTAAACAAACACACATAAAGAGAGAGAGAGAAAGAGACAGTTAGTCTGACAAGACAGACAGACAGTCAGAGAGACAGGAAGGAAGGAAGGCATTCAAAGTTGGTTGAGCTGCTTGAGCAGCGCCCCATTGTGTATGCTATAGAATTCTTATGTTGTTTGTGGCACTGGCAGCAGTGCGTATGAGTGATTTTTTCGCAGCTTCTCATGTGTTTGTGCTGTAAATTTATTGCCAGCAAAATGTTTTGTCTGAAGTTTTTTTTTGAAAATTTATTTGCCTGCCTGCCTGCCGACAGCCCTTTAGTTATAGTTTTTTGGCAACAAGTTGGCTAAGAAATAGCTGCACAGAAAAAAAAAAAAGAAAATAAAATGAAAATATGCTCAAAAGTTTCGTTTGGGCGAAAAGTTTCGCTTGCTTTCTGCGTATCTCTCAAGTGTCTGTGCATCTGTCTATCTGACGTTAAAAAACTTGCGAAACAACGCAACAAAGTCCAAAAGCACTTCAAAGTGTCGAAACAACGAGTGTCAAAAAGCCTGCACCGTGTGCAGCCAGCAAATTCCTTTTTCTACACTTTGTCTAAATTAATGCGCTTAACTTTTTAATTTAATGCACAAAATTGCATTTAAACATGGCTACAATCGAAACGGTTAACACAGGTGCTCCAGGTGCTGTTGATGCGGGCATTTATCATTCGTGTGCCATAAATAACACAGCATATACAAGTTGATGGACATAAAAATGTGACTATGCAGATGCGAACTCACTTTCATAAATGCTTAACCCAAAGATAAATGTTTCTCAGTCCCTGTCATATTCCCATTCTTTCTTTCTGTCTCTCTTTTTGTGTGTATTTTTATGCTTTGTTTTTAATGCAACTGTAATGTAAGTCTATGCAAATGTGTAGAGGGTCGCCCAACAGGCGAGCGAAATATTAAATTTGCATAAGCACTAAATCAACACAATGAACAACCGAAACCGACGTAAACAACAGCAGCAACAAATAATCATTTTTAATGTATAGGCTAAGAGATACTCTACGTATGATCTATATAAATAAATATTTCTATTAAGACCTTCAAACCACCTGAAAGCTTCGTTACATACCATAAAATCTTGAAATTAATTTACTTGTTAGATAGATATGGATTTGATACGGGCTTAATAAGCCTTATTAAAGAATAGCTTTTAAAACACATGTAAACTCTAGTAAAAGGCTAAGAGATGCTCTACGTTAGATTTAATTAAATAAACATTTCTTTTGAGAGCTTTAAAGCATCTGAAAGCTTCGATGTATACCATGAAATCTTGAAACTAGATAGATCTAGATAAATATGGATTGGATTGGGGCTTAATAAGTCCTATGAAAGAATAGCTTTTAAAACACATGCAATTATAAGGAAAAGCTTACGTTAAAAATGCTTAAGTTGCCTTACATTTGTCTATATTGAAGTTGACTCGAAAGGCTTTTTAATGTTGTATTTACAATTTGGTGTGTATATTAAAGTTATATTGCATTTGGCTTGCTTATTTTCATAAATTTTTTCTTTATCTCATTGAATTCTAAACAAATACGCTCTTGTTTTCCCAGTCTCTCCCTTTTTCTCCCACTTTTTTTAGACCCCGTACTTTAAAAAAGTAAAGGGGTCTATTAACTTTGTCACAAAAAAAATGTGCGTAACAGGCAGAAGGAGGCGTGGCAGACCCCATAAAGTATATATATTCTTGATCAGCATCAACAGCCGAGTTGAAATAGCCATGTCCGTCTGTCCGTCTGTCTGTCTGTCCGTCTGTCCGTCTGTCCGTCTGTCCGTCTGTAAGAGCGCCTAGATCTCAGAGACTATAAGAGCTAGAGACTCCAAACTTGGTATGTAGGTTCGTCTATATTAAGAGCAGATCGAGTTTGTTTTAGATTTTGGATCGGACCACTTTATCATATAGCTCCCATAGGAACAATCAGTTGAAAATCAAGTCTTAGTATGGAAAACTTTTTTGCTGTTTGAGATATTTCAACCAAACTGACAGAATTTGCATAAAAGATGGTCCCATACATACTGACCAAATTTGATTGAAATCGGATTACTATATCATATAGCTGCCATAGGAACGATCAGTCAAAATTAAGTCTTAGTATGAAAATCTTTTTGTTGTTTGAGATAACTAAATTAAACTGACAGAATATGCATATGGGATGGACCCATACATACTGACCAAATTTGGTTGGAATCGAACTACTATATCATATAGATCCCATAGGAACAATCAGTTGAAAATCAAGTCTTAGTATGGAAAACTTTTTTGCTGTTTGAGATATTTCAACCAAACTCACAGAATATGTATAAAGGATGGTCCCGTACATACTGATCAAATTTGATTGAAATCGGATTACTATATCATATAGCTGCCATAGGAACGATCAGTCAAAATTAAGTCTTAGTATGAAAATCTTTTTGTTGTTTGAGATATCTTTATAATAAGTACGGGGTCTCCGACAGTCGAGTACCGCTCGACTGTAGCACCGCCGACTAGTTTGGTCTAATTTTGTTTTCCATTATTGTAATTTATCCACAGGATATGAACAAAGTCAGCATTATGAAGAGCTACTTACACTTCTCATCTGATGTTCGTTGTCATTTTTGCACATAAGTATAAACTTGTGTGTGTGCATATATGAAATGTATGTGCTTGACCAGAAACATAAAACCACAGTTCTTGCGATTTTCAATCAGGCCACAAAACTCAACATTCTCAAGCAGCGAAAGATGCGTGTTAAATTCCCTTTGCACACCTTTAAGTGGAATGCTTTACATTTTACTTATAGTATGTGAAGATTTCACCAAATATTCCTGGTTATAAATTCGCTTTGAATTGTAATGCATTCCTCTACAAATTGAAGAAGTTATTGAAATTGAAGCTACGCTGTGACTTGGTGAAATTGAAGCGATTGCAATGCTGTGGGAACATCCATTAAATACAAATAACAAAAAAAAAAACATGTTATCTTATTTATCAGCTCTGAGTAATGAATGTTACAGTTCAGACTCGTATTTCATTGAGCCACCCGCCGACCAGTCTCTTGGTCTGGCTCTCGGCCTGGTCCTGGTCCTGGACTCTGGCTCTCATCCATTAAGCCAACGGGCGTTGGCGATGTGGCATTGCAATTCAATTTGTTTATGTGCCGGCCGTTGCTTTATGATTTGATGGAGCAATACTTGAAATGCTTCGGAGGGCGATGCTCGTATTTCAATTTTATTCACTGTCGTTGTTAAATTTAACAGTTTTCGAAGTGCTGCACTTTATGGCTGCATAAAGATGAAAGTAGCATGCAACGAATTGATGAAAGAATAAAGAGACAAAGAGTGAGTAGAACAGAAAGACATTGAGAGAGGGAAGGACTGCTTTGAAAGTTCGAGTGGAAATTGTAATATTAAATTAAAAAAAACCTTTTAAAAATGTCACTGATGCTTTAATATTTGGATGTTAATTTTTTAAATTTTTAAGATTTAAGTAAGCTGTAGAAAATCTCAACTTTTTGTTGTACAAATGTAACGCTATATCGGCTAGTTTAATATAAAAATCATTTTAAAATCAATATAAATATTAAATTTAATATTCAGTTGCTATATAAGTTGGTTTTATTAAGAACTTAAGTTGCCGATTTTAGTTGCACAATCTATTTAAAAAAAAAAAAACTTTAATTATTATAATTATTCCACTATTATTTGCAATTAGTAAGTTATACTTTGCACATAGTATGATTTACAGCTTTTCAGCTTTCTTTTGTGCACGCTTTTGAAAATAATTCACTTTGTGTTAAGCATACGACACGTTGCACAAGGGGTTTGTGGCCAAAGACCGCATAGCAAACGCAATGCAACATGGAAATTTACCTTTGTTGCCAAAGGCACAACATGAAATGTCACATTACGCTCCAATTCAGACCGAAATGCAGGAAGTGGTCAAGTTGGGGTGGGAGTTAGAGTGAAGGCAGAGAGCAAGCAGAGAGACAGAGAAGGAGTTACGGTTGAGAGGGAAATAGATCTGTAGAGTTTTCAAACTACCTTTCGGTCTCTTTCTCTCTCACTTAACTGTCTCTCCCTTCCATTTTTGCCCACCCCTCTGTCGCTTTCGCTTTTTTTCTGGCTCTGTCACCCACAATTCTTAACCCAGTTTCGATACGACTTGCAGTCATGCTGGTCAGAAGCCCAGGTAGCCATCGACTTGTCAATGCTCACATTTTCCTCATGCAACGCCATTACAATCTTCCATTTTTGCTCTATTTGTGGTTTCAGCGACTGCCACGAGGCCTTTTTCCACATTTTTTCACCCTGTTTTTTTTTTTTGTTATGTGTGAAGTCGTTAAAGTGAAAATCGATTTTCATTTTATTGCTGCATGTGCGTGAACAGGAGCTACGGATTGAAAGTTGGTATTGGGTTTGGGTTTGGGTCTGTTGTGGCCAAAGGCCGTTAGTTCGTTCTGGCAAATGGTCAGTTTTGTGTGGCGGGGATTAAGGGGAAGACTATGTGGGAGGAGGCCTCTGAAATGTTCACTCTCAGCACTCTCGTCCGTGCCGCAATCTACGGCATGTTTTATGAATGAATTTTTCGAATTGGACGCACAATTTTTTTGGTGGTTAATGGACGACACTGGTTGCCCACTCAAATCCATCTCCTCCTCTCTGCCTCAATTGTTCTCCATTTCGTTTTATATTTTTTGTCAGCCGTATTTTATTTTTGGCTGCGTTTTTTGTACTATGTACAAACATGAATTTACAGCACAATTCTCCGGCCGGACATTGCTTTTAGCATTTGCTTCCCATTCGGATTCATTTTCCCAGCTAGAGTCTGTCTAAATATTTGAAAATGCAACATTAATCAAGAATTTTTATGCACAAAATGAAAAGAAATAATATGAACACTTGGTTAGTATGTGTGGAAACATGTTTCAGACATGCATAAATATTGATAAATGTTTATTGAATTTTTTGTAATTGAGAAGTGGGTACTCAACTTGTAGCCAATGGAATTAAGAGATGAAGATTATTTTATTTTTAAAGAGATTTTGTTAAATGGAGGAAATTTGATTCTGTGAATATTTAGATGTGAAATACATGGGATTGAAGTTTATGAAATTGAAGTGTTTGCTGAATGTAATACAGTCTAAAGTTGTTTCAGGTAACGTCTTTATTATACAAATAATAGCATGCATCCTATCTTTGTAGAAAGATGAATATTTTCCAATCATTAGTTTCAAAATACATTACAAAAAGAGCTGAAAGTCTTTAACCTCTATTGAATTGTTATCAAAGTTCTATTTAATAATAAACTTTTTCTTCTTGCTCTTACTTTCCTATTTATACACCTTTCTCTGATGACATGTATTTACGACTTTTCCGTAACCTTTGCAGATCCCTCTTATAACTAGTTTGAGTTGTATTTTACTTCGTTTAGGGTAAAGTTTTTTATGTCACTTTTTTGCTAAAGCTGCAACTTCTCTCTACCTCCCCTTCTCTTCCTGTTTATTGTTCTCTTTTGCTGCTAGAAACATATTGTAAACATTTGTGCAACAAGGTTGGAACATTTGTTTTGGCCTCAAATCACACTGAGCATGAACTCCAAAACTATTCATATTTATACACTCGTACTTCGTTCCCTGGCCAGTGAGTACAACCTCTTCACCCCTCTTTGAATATCTATGGTCGATGCACAAATTGAAATTTGAATTTTATCTGCACATATTTTGTGCTTCTTATTTGCTTGTTACTTATGTTATGAATGGAACCTTGCGTGGCGAAAGGGGGGAAGACATTGGATAGGGGAGCATTGGATATGTATTCAGAATCTGGCATCGTTTATAAAGAAAAAGCAGCTAGCTTCCGACTATAGGATACCCGTTACTTAGGTAAATAAATATAATACATTTGTATTGCATACTTTTAGGCACTAATATTGCTTAAAAATTGTAATAAGCCCTTACCAACTTTTTATTTGTGCGATCTTGTTAAAATTTAGTAGGACGAAAGCTAATAATAGCCGTTGATGCTGATCAAGAAAATATATACTTTATATAGTCGTAGATGCTTCCTTCTGCCTGTTACAGTATACCCTTTTACTTATTTTTTAAGCAACGGATATAAAAAATATATAAAATTGCATGAGTTGAATATACTGCACATTTCGTTTGCATTTTAAGTTTTCACTCAGTTCTTTGTTTCTTTTCATGACTTATGCGTGAGTGTTCGTGAGTGTGTGTATTGAAAGAGCAAACGAATAAATGCATTTTACGAGTATATACATAAAGACTGAATAAATGAGTGCACAGCATGGCAATCTTCATATGCGAATGCAGCAAACAAGAATTCACTTTTTATTATAATTAAGAGAATTCCATTATAGAAACTTTGTAAATGAAACCAAAAATATTTATGTGTGCAATGTATTTAAATAAAATATACAGAATACACTTTGTAGTAGTAATAGAATACATACATATTTTATAATAAATTGAACTATTTAACATATATTGAAGTATATTTGAAATATTGAAATAAAACTTGCCCGAAAAGTTATAAATAAATAACGAATTGAATAATAATTGCAAATAGCCCAGGTGGATACGTCCCGAGGTGCTAATAATGTTTATAGCTTAGAATTGCAACAGAGTTTTCCATCCAGCCAATTTGTATGCACATTTAATCCAGGCAATCCCGTTGAATGTAAATCATGGCAGTGGCAATCTGTTTTCTGTTCCGGGTGGCGCTTAGATTTCAAGGCAAATAGCCAACGTTAAATGCGCTGCGACAGTGAGCAATGAAATGCACTTTAGCTCATCTGCGAATGGCTGTGGGAAACTAATCACAGCAGCCCCTAAAAACTCAAACCCCAGTCAGAGACCCCATTAAACCAATTCAAGTATGTCACTCAGTCAGCTCAGCTCAGTGGCAAGCAATTCGAATTCGCATATGCTTTGGGTTTGTGGGTTTGTGGTGGTTCGTTACCCACTCGAATGTCTTGTGGTGCGCATTGTTGCGCTTTCAATTGCACTTTTTCGCTGCGCCATCAGCAGGAAGTCCCCCAAGCGAGGCCAGGACAATGTCAAGCCAACTCAGGCCAAAGAATCCTGCCAAGCTCATTTTCACGGCAATTGCCGCAGCTGCTGCAAATGGGAGCCAGAGTGTGCACACTCACACACACTCACACACACAGCTACAACATTTAACCTACATATATGTGTATATGTGTGTATGCTTTACAGCTTTTAATTAATTGAATTTTTGTACTATATTTTCTAGCTTGGATTTCGATTTCCTTTTATTCATGACTTTTCTCTCTCTCTCTCTCTCTCTCTCTTTTTCTGCCTGCCAATTTCTATTGAATTTTCCAACTGCCACGCCCAAAGGGGGCGGCCGTACGGTAGCTTTTCAGCATTTCCTATTGAAATGCATGTGAAATATTTTCTACCGACTGCCTGCAACGTTGCGTAAAATTAGAAAGTATTGTCCTGAAGTTCAATGGGTAAATTTATGAGTGAGAAAATCGCATTTCAGAGTCTACCAAAAGCTTTTCAAAGGCTTTCCCCCTCACTCCAATTTTTATATGGGTTTCGATGACAAAATGAAGTTGCTACTTAGTAAATTTCAGGTGTATCTTCTTTTGTAAAAGCTTTGAAGCATTGAACCTTTAAATATTACTCAAAATAAATATTCATAGCATTAATTCCCAAACTAAAACTTAATTCTTTATGTTTAATTCTTTTATTCATTCTGGGCTTATTTTTGACTATTATACATATGTCTATATAATATTTAAAGCTCAATACGTGCTCAATTCCATTGATAGACGAATTTCGAGCAATTAGCACACTTAGATTTTATGCACATTGCACTATTAACCTAATTTTGCAAAAACGATAAAAGTCTGCACATAAAATGTCATCACACAATGCAAATCTGACAATATTCGATTATATGGCTAATCCCAAAACCGATAGTAAATTACACAACACTCACACTACCAACAACAAATAACAAATAAATAAAATCTCGACCTCTCTCATGAATCGTGTCAAAGGCAGGCGCATAAAAGTTCAACACACTCGAAAGTTTCCATTATAAAATCAATATGCAATATTATGAATATTTTATTGCATGCCACATACACTAAAATAATAACAACAACAGCAACAACAGCCACAATAACAACATCAGCTTAAAGCGATTGAACCAAAGCTAAATCCCCAAAAGGCAATTGATTAGTTTCAATAATGGGGACAATTGGATGGCCGCAAATGTATTTTAATATTGGTTGCCACTCACTCTCTATCTCTTTTCCTTTCTCTTTCATCCCCCCTATCTGTCTATCTCTTTCACACCCAAGAAAATGTCCGGGCAATTGAGTAAATGAAATAAAAAATTTATGTAAATCGCTGAACCACCTGAAATTCAATGAATTTCGATTTGTTTTTTTGGTCAAATCCCTCGATAAATCACCATTTGGTTGAATTTTTAAAGTTCCAAAGCAAATGGAATCACATGATGCTATTTAAATGTTCCAAATGTCTTTCTCATGGTTATGATTAATAGCGAGGGGAATTGTGAATGCAAATTGAAGTGTACAACGCGCAATCGCTTCAAGCTGCCACCCGTGAGTCAAAAATTGCACAAAGGAAATGTCGATTGCTAAAAAAAAAAACAGGAAAAACAGAGAAATGGAAAAAAAAACGTATCATAAAGACAAAAATCTGTCGGTACGCAAATGAAGGCATGAATGAATGAACAGCTGAGCCAAATGCATGTTTGATTGAATGAATGTGCATTGAAAACATAAAAATGCACAAAAGAAAAAAGGGGAGATTCACATTCGCATTCTCCCCAATCACGCTGGAATTTACGTATTCATATTCATATTTACCTGCTGATAGTGCAGCAAACTCACAGTAAAAAAAGTGACAGGAAAATTGCGTTAAAAACAACCAAATGAAACAAAGTACATCAAAAGTTAACGTAGTCAAAAAGATGAGAAAAATTCTGCAATGCTGCAATTTGAATGCATTTTCATTTTTATACCCTACACACAATGTGTGTGGGAGATGGAATTTAAAACTTTTTTCGTTTTCGGTATATGCATAGTGAAAAAGTCTTTTAATATAATAAAGATTTTTGAGATTATTTTAACAGAAATTAACTGGCTTAAACTTATTAAAAAACAATAATTTTTTTAATGTACTTAAATGGGAGCCTTAGAAGGGAATTAACTGAATTTATTTAGCTGTAAGCTTTATTGCAATAACATTACTTAACACTTAATACCACAGCACTATGGGGTATTTTACCGAAAATGTGTCATTTATTAATTTTTCAAAAGTATGCAAATGTGTGATTTTTAAATGCTAACATATAGTAAACACTTCAAACTGTTATGTTACAAACCAAAAATGTTAACATAACAGTCCAATGTTAAGATACCAGCTGTCAAAGTCAGCTGTTTCAATCGATGACCGCATGCTTTTATTAACAGCAAAATTGAAGTGCATTTTCAAATTGAAAGACAACATAAAGAATCATTTTATAAATTAAAATTTGAAATGGATGTCAACTGTTCAGGTTTGTGTTACATGTTAATGCTTGTATTTTGTTGTTTTTGTTCGTGTCTGTTTTATAATGTGTATATTTAGCAAGTGGTGTCAATGTCGAATTTTGGATAGTAAAGTTGAACTTTGCAAAGAGTTTAACAAAATTGTTAACAATTGTTAGCTATGAGTCCTCGTCCATGTTGTAGAGTCATTATTTCTATATTCAGAACAGTTTATCTCAAGCTCCACATTTGACCACTTTTTCCGCAATTAAATTTTTTGGCACGTAACCTCACAATTCTTCAGTGATGATTTGCTTGCTTTTTGTATGGAGAATTCGATCTCATATTGAGGCATTAATTAATAACTCCTAAACTAAGCAAGATATTTTGCTACGGTCTTTTTTCTTGTGTTATACATACCCCTAGAATTTTTTTGAAAAAGTGCGCGTGGCACCATCTCCGCCCTCTATTTTTTTTTTTAATTTTATGCTCGCAGCTGTGTAAGAGGGCTTACAACTTTCTATGTCCAACAAATACGTTTTTTTTATGTTGCTAATAATATATAAGGCCAAAACTTACTAGTTGCAATACAAATCATAAACTTACTGGCTACCAATAAAAAAAATTAAAAAAAAAAATTAGTGGGCGGAAATTGTGCCACGCCCACTTTTTCAAAAAATTTCTAATGGTTTGTATAATACTAGAAAAAAGACTGCATCAAAATATCTTGCTTAGTTAACGAGTTATTAATAAATGACACATTTTCAGTAAAATACCCCATAGTGCACAGCCTTAATATACGTAGCTTGAATCCTAATTTTGACTGCTCTAAAAAGTATGCTACACATATTATACTTCGAGTATAACAACATCAAATTTTTTAAGTAGTATAGCTTAGTCGGGCTGTTTTTCGTTTAGCACTTTGCTTATTGTTGATTTGCAGAATTCTTTTTTTTTTTTACTTGAATATGAAATGCAAATTTCAATGTGAATAGGCTTCAACTGCAATTTGCATTGTTTTCGCGCTGAATGCCCCTCAGCTCTCAGCTTTTTGGCCTCAGCTCGCACAGTGCCTTCAAATGGTGGCCTAACTGCAATGATTGTATAAAGTCAGCCAAGGAGATGCCTTTACTCAGGATAAAAGGCATTGTTGTTGGATTTCTCGGTTAGACTTTGTATGTGTGTGTGTGTGTGTGTGTGTGTGTATGCCAAGGGGAGCAAGGTTATGCCGCTGAGAATTGCAGCATTTCTAGATTGTTTGATAAAATGTATGCCATTAGAGTAGAAGATTTGAGAAACGCATTGTTGTTGGCCAAATTTGACTAACAAGAGATAAGAGATAAGATCTTAGAGGGTCTTAAATATGGCTTGAATAATATTTAAAGCAGATACGAAACTGAGGTAAACTGTTGCCCAAAATGTTGATGATTTGAAATAGTTATACATTAAATATGTCTTAAGTATGTCTTAAAAAAACTTTAAATAATATTTGCTTTACGTGTTCTACTTTCAGAAAGAAACCAAAACCAAACCGAATTAAAGGAAAGCGAAACAGACAATCCATTGAAGCCAATGTATTTAGAGCTGTGATAGAAACCAGAAAATTCAGTAAGTAGCACACACAAAAAGAAGATAGTACATGATCTACTTTTTGGAGGGGTCTGTCGTATTTATTTTCTGTCCGTAGACACCAGTGTTAACCACCTCAAAGCGTACAAACGTCAAAAACGAATAGCCAAAATGCAGCTGAAAGGCAAAATGCACATAAAAGGCCATAATTAGAATGTTGGCTGCACTTTCAGCATGCGCCAATTTCATTTTCATTTGCATTTTTAAATTTTTTAATGCGCGCGCCAAAATGTGAATATTTAATTTATTTCTTTTATTTTCGGCTTCGCTAGGTAAAAAGCGCTTCAATAACTCAATGCGCGGTTAAAAGTGTGCAAGGGGTTCTCGTTTACTCTACTTTGTATACCTCGTATGTTGAATGAAGTGAAGGGTGTCACTGGATGTTAGAGACTCTTAAGATTTACAGACTTCAGTCTTTTTATCACTTTATTAGTAATTATAAAATTAAATATTTAGTTAGAAATACTTCTTATCAAATGAAACGTTCCGAAAATTTTATTTTATTCTTGTATGTAAAATAAAGAGGGTATCTATAATTCATTTCACTTGACTCGAGTGGTCGCACATGTTTCTTTATTTTGCCTCATTCACTCTTTTTCTTTATTTATTTTTATTTTATTTTTTTGTAGCTCTTTTTGAGGCCCATTCACTCAGCGCTTTTCATTTTCAAATATACAAAAATTTTAGCATTTTATTTTTTTTCTTTGTTATATTTGTTTTCTATTTTTCCAGACTTGTGCATAGTTTATTGCTTCATTTCCGTCGCTTCGCGCGTTGGCAAAAAATCTATTTATAATATATAAATTCTCTTTTTGCTATGTTTTGTGGGCTTTGCGGATGGAAAGCATATTTTTGTATATTTGGTTTTATTTTTATTATCTTTTAGCTGAATCTATTTAGCATTTTTGCTTTATTTACATTTCAACGTGGCGCGGTTTTCAAAGCCGTCGCTTAGTTTCTGGTTTTGTTGCATCTTTTCCGCTTGATCCACTTAAAATCACTGGCAAACGCAACGCAGTGCATAATTTAATTTGTTGTTCCACCCTTGCAAGGGGTATTATCGTTGAATAATTAAATATGTCACTTCTTAAAGTTGAAAAATTGTGTTTCGAAAGTAGGTTTAATTATAGTCTAATTCATCGGTGGGCACGTAATCTGAATTCGGGAGCACAACATTAACAACTACAACATCAACAGCGAGTCTTTTGTGCGACTTCGCGGCGCCGAATAGTCAGAGAAATAGTTGGGAGCAGTCTCTGCTCCCAGAGCGACTACGTGCCCACCGCTGGTCTAATGAATGGCAATTGACAATATTTGTCAGGTTGTAAAATTATTCTTCACATAAAGCCTTCCTTATATTGATATTGATGCACTTAAAATAATTTTAAGAGTATTTCAACTTCGGCACACCCAAACAATTTTCTTTTAACTCTGCTTTCTGTTTTTTCTTTAAACAATGCTTTATTTATGGAGGTTTAATGCAATTGTTGTTTTTTAAAATTATAATAGCAATGCAGATAATTGCATCCAAGGGGTCGTATGAGTAATGCGCAAAAATGAATAGGAACACTTGGTTTGATTAAGAAATGTAAACCTTTTTCATTCCTAATTTGGCTCTCTTTCTCAATTCACGAATCCCAATCTCAGTTCTGGTTTTGTAATTCGTTCTTAACTTTGTTATCCTAACCGCAAATCTCACTTAACGTGGCTTAAACGACACGTGTTTTGTCTAATTCGACAAACTATGCCAACTGTTAAGCTTACATTTATATCCTTAGTATTCGTTAGAGGTTCTAATCCTATCTGTGTGTGTCAATTACTCAATTCTTGCTCCACCCCTTAATAAATTGTTGGCAACATTGCTAGTTCACAAATTTGTAGCAATTTGTATGCGGTATTAGTTGGCGTTGATGGGTAATGCATATAACACCTACACGATGGCTATAAATTTCACTAAATTTTATAAAGTCAACTCTGAGATACAAGCCACACACCCTCACACACACAGATACGTGCACAGAGAGACTTGCTAAGTGCTTCTCACACGTAGCAAAAGTAAATGTGTTTATATGTACGTACGTAACGGACGGAAAGTACACGAAGCCAAAAGGATGAACATTAGATACATTCATGCTGAGACTTCCGTACTGGGCCAAAACACACACACACACACTGACACTCACACACTTGGTTGGACATACACACATACATTCACACGTAGCAAGTGGCAAGTTAAGCACCCAACATTGACTACCACAATAGACAACATTAAAGTTAGTTTGCCATCCTCTCTCGTACTCTGCGAATATCCTAGGAGACATTTCCTTAACCATTTGTACACTGCACTTTTTTTCTAGCTGTTGTCATTTTTTTTGTTGCAGTTGGGCACACTGGTAATTTGTTTAAAAATTAAAAATTATACTTGATTTTCATTTAACCTTTTTTTAATTTACTGATATGATGATGCACACTTTAAAGAATACATTTCAAAAATTAAATTTTTTAATTAACTTTATATGACATGGTGTCTGCAATTTCTTTTAAAAATTTAAACTGTCACAGTCTTCTGTATAAATTAGCGGTGGGCAAGAAAACTAAATTCGGGAGCACTACAACAACATCAACAACAACTCTATTAGAGTCTACCTAAGTTGGGAACAGCCGCTGCTCCCGGAGCCACTGCGTGCCCACCGCTGGTATAAACACAAAGCAGTCAAAATAATTGTACAATTACACTTAATTTGCCATATTTCTAAATTTATTAAATATATTTCTTTAGCATTCTTTATGCTGAAATGGCAAAGCAAACTTCCTACTTTAATTTTGGTAACATTATAACACTCATTAATAAATAAATTTTGGAAGTGTGACGATTCTTCGGCTATTTCATGTCATATCTCTATAGTTTTTATAAAAATTCTTTTGTTTTAGTCTGCTTATTTTACCTTCTTGCTCAGGCATTAAAAAGAAGAATAGACACATGTGAGCGACCGTGGAAAATAAGTAAAAAACTGGCGAGAGAGGGAAAACATTGTCCATTATTTTTGTTCTTCTTTTTTCTTTTATTTTTTGTTCCCTGACTCGCCGCAAATTTAACAAATACGTTCGGCGTGCGTTGTAGCTTTCGGAGCCTGGCCGAAAGCCGAGTGCGAGTATAGCAAGAGTCCTGTGCCAGCAGGAGGCGTCCCCTATTTGTGTGCACTCCGTGCTGAAGTGGCTGCTGTGGGCGTTGCTATTTTCTCCTCCTAGTTTGTTATATACATATTTTTTTATTTTTTCTTCGTTTGCTTAATAAAAATACATGTTGTACGTGGTGTGAGTTTGCCAAACGTTGCACCTACGCCCACTTTAACGGTGGCTGCTCAGCGGACTGTGCAACATTTTATTTGTTGGTACTAGCGGTGTATCAGCTGTATACATTTTTCTGTCTGTCTGGTTGTCTGTCTGTCTGTCTGTGTTAGCATAGCGCAAAAATAAACCGCACACACTTACCAGAAAATCCTTCCGGACACGTACAATTGTAGTAGGCAACGCCATCCACACATGTGCCACCGTTTTGACAGGGACCCGACCAGCATTCGTCCCAATTCGTTTGGCACTGTATCCCTGTATAGCCGTCAATGCAGTAACACGAATACGAGCTGTACTCAGTGTTGTTATCGTTGTTGTTGTTATCGTGACACATGCGGTGGAGCGGGGGAGGCATGTGATAGGCGGTGTGGGCGGCAACGGTGTGTCAATGATGCATCAAACGTTCAGCAACAAAAAACATTTGTTGTGTAGGCAAACCCATAAAAAGAAAATAGTACAAAAAAGATGAATAAAAAAGAAGAAAATACATAGTTTAACAAGAAAACGTTTTAGATAAAAATAGTACAATATGGTGGTTGTGACAAGTACACTGAGAGAAAAGCACAAGTGTCATCTCAACAGTTAAGCTAAAAAAAATAACCATTAAATGTAATATCAGCTTGGGATTAGCTTTAATCGAGTTGAATTTGTATAAAAAAAAAGAAGTTTACGTAGCCACTTTAACGGGCAGGATTAATCAATAAGCTGTTCCTTAAATGCTCTGCTTCAGATAGATTCAGAATCATTCAAATAGTTTCTTATTGCAATTAAAAAACTGAGCTTTTAGCTTAATAGTAAGTGTAACTCACTAAAATTAATGCAGCTTTAAGCTTTTAATTTGCTTGCAATCCATCTTAGAGCTTTCGTATTGTTCATATTTTTTTTAAAAAATAGAGAAAAATCTTTTAGATTTTAGTGAAGCCATTTTATTGTGCTTAGAATGGTCAGTGACTCTTATTTCCTTATGGTAAAAAAAAAATGTTTCTCTATACTTTTTAATCATCAATGTATTTCGTATATAAATAACTCTTGAGCTTTAAGCGCTATCATACAATCAACTAGAAGCTTTAAACGCGCTTCAAACCTGTCTAAGCATATAAATATTTAAATGTTTGCCAGCAACTTTCTATCAGTGTGAAATTTGTTTCTAACACCAGTTGGGTTGTAATTGAAGTGGGCCGCACATGCATAAACATACAAATATATGCACTTATTTATCTGATAGAAAAGTGTGCATGCAATGTGGATGTGGATTTAGCTCAGTGCCCTTGCGAGTGCTATAAACTTGGCCAGCTTGCTACTCGAAACATTACGCTTGAGTAGTGGAAATAAATATTTGGTAGTCATTTGGGATTGGTTTTTCGTACTAAGAATGAATTGAAATTGAAACGGAAATAGCAATGCCAACTGTAACGGTAACAGTAACAGTAACCGTAAGAGTAACGGAATTGCAAAAGTGTCAAGGGATTGTCACCGACATGGCTCAACATGGCAGATATTTCCTGGTCTGGTTTGGCCTCCATCTTCATCTCTTACTCATGTTCTCATGTCGGATAAGTTTTGCAGGTACACAGCTTAATTAAAGAACTTTTGTAGTCGGGCTTTTGCGAATACGTTAGTTGAGTGGGTCGAGTGTGGGCTGTCTCTTTCTCTCTCTCTTTCCCTCTCTTTTATAATGGATTAGATTAAGATGCATTTGTAGAGCTCTGCAGTTGTTGTCTATCTACATGCATCTACAACGTGTACGAAGCTCATGAGAGACCATTGAAAGGGTAAAGAAAAACACTTTTCTAACTGGCATTGACTTGATTCCTTCACCCCCACCGTTCCCGGCGGCCTGTTGATTTGTTGTGCTGCCAAAAACAATTGCCGTGAGTAGATAAATGGCCCTGGGGCCTCGCATTAGCTACTGCGAGTACTTTTTCGTACTGTCATGTCCATCAGATGATGGCACTGATGTCCGATAGCACTGATGTGCACATGGATCCATTCAAATAATGCATGACTTTGTAAATGCAAAACTCTTTTGAACATGTCTATCAGCAACTTGAAATGGGTTTCAGTTTAATTAATTTGCTTCAACTGTCAGATTATTTAGTCTGTTTAATTACTGGAAGTTCAAAGAATGGTTAACTGAATGTCATCTGATTAAAAAAAAACCTTTATAATTATAATTTGATATCTATTAGCTATTATCAACTTGTCAATTTTATGGTTTAAAGCTCTATCTTAATATCATAGAGAGATATTACTCTAGATGATTTTACCTAATTAATATTTTTAAGCCTTTCTCCCTTGCAAATTTAAGAGTTTATTAGCTTGTCAACTTATTGAGAAACGCATCGAACGACGAAATTGAAAAGCCTTAAGCTGTTCCTAAAAGTTTTTAAAGCTATACATAAATTTGTGTTAATCGTACCAGAAACTTTAGCTGTTGTCATCAAATTAAATTCATTTTAATCGCGAAATTTCGAACAGCATACAAATTGCAAACTCTATTGTTATGGTTCTTCTGTAAACAATTTGCCAAACATTTCACTGTGCACATTTCGTGCTAGTTTTATGGCAATCATTAAATTTTGGCTCATCTCTGATATGAGTCATAAATACTGATATTTTCGCCAAACTAGTCGAAGCATAAACCACGATAAGCCAATAAAATATCAATTCCTTACAAAACCCCTAATCGAATTCACATCCTGCTTCTTATACTCATTGGATAACTTTAAGATGGGCCAAACTATTCAGTTAATCCGTTTAAATCTCATGGCATCGTGTTAAATTTAATTGCAGCTATAAATTTTGCTTGGCTACGCATAAACTTCTATCCGGCCAGTTGCTGCCAGCTTCTAACAGCTCCTCCTCCCTGATTCTTCTTCCTTATTCCCTAACCATCTTGCTTTTGACTAACTGGTGGTTATGTCAAGAGATTCGCGCCAAAAAACATTTCAACCTTCCGGTTTGACTCGCATTTGACTTGCAGCTTTCGCGCAAAGTTATCGTAAAAATAAAAAATATCGTAAACTCTTTTTATAGAGCAAATTCACTGGCCATGAGATTGTTGGGGTTTGGGTTTCGGGGCTTAGAAGTTTGAGCTAGCGCCATGTTATGCTCTTGGCCACATTCAGCGGTCGCATATATCGTGACGATGAAGAAAATAAAATGCCGGTTACTTAGTTGTATAAATGTTGGCCAGAAAGAGAGGGGCAACGAGAGGAAGACAAATGCAATGGCTGCTGTTTTTTCAGCGTCTTTCAGTTGTTTGTGCAATTGACATTGAGAAATTCTCTTCATATGGAACGCAAGCTGCTTAAGTAACACAGAGTCTCATACATTTAGCTCCGAGTAACTGATGGCAGTTGCAACATTTTAAATTGATATACTGTCTCAGACATAGCTGAGTATACAAATAATGCATTTGAGAGCTGAGCTTGGCAAAGAATGGGTTTTAGTCTAGTTTAGACGGTTTAAGTTTAACTAATGTGAGCGACAGAACATACTTTAATTACTCTCAAAACAAGAAGCATTTTAAGTGAAACTGATTGTTAAGATTATGATTTTAAATTTGTATTTTATGTTTCAAAATTTATTCTCGGTTTTTTCAAGGTCGCTAAGGACCTAATTCTAATTTTCATAAAAATACTCATAAAATGTTTGTTGTTATAACCAGGGACCTTAACGATTATAATTTTTATTCAAAAAATTTAAAAATAATAGCCATTGACTGATTTTTATAAATAAAATTATTTTTTATTATTAAAATTAATTTAAATGATAAAAATTATAAAATAATTATTTTTCAATTTTTATATACAAATTTAGCCCTAACTAATATTTCCAATTTTTATAATAAAAATTTACAGATTTTGCACAAAATGGCTAAATTTAAAATATATATCAACTGAAAGGTATTAATGCGTAGATCATATTTATAGGTATATATATGATGTGGCTTCTTTGGTTCAAAAGATATTTGACTTCAATATTTATTTAAAATTTTTATAATAAAAATTAGAAAATTAGGGCTAAATTTGTATATATAAAGATTGAAAAATAATAAATATTTTTCATTTTTATCATTTAAATTAATTTGAATAATTTAAAATAATTTTAAAACTAAAAATTGCAAATAAAAGTTTTTCCTGTTTTCGAATTTGCCGTTACAAAATAACATGCCTATTTTTCCTACTTTTCTAGAAGGCTTTTTAGTGCTTAAATAATTGTAAAATCATTACTATTATTTGCAGTCCCTGTTTATAACAAATGTACATATTCTCTAAGAATTTTCTAACATTTGTAACAATCAGCTAAATTCATTCATATTTCTTTTTAAATTTTCCATCGATTTGGTAATACAACAAGCTTAGTTTAAGCTAGATTAGCTGCATAATTAACTGTACGGAGGAGAATGTGCATTGGACTTTGGACTTGGCTACACAGTAAGTTAATAATGTGGTGCTTGTGCAATCGAAACCACTTGTTAATGGGCAAACCACTCAACTGGCACTCGATGCTGCAGGCAGCACAACTTGGCCTCATTTGAAAAGGGGCATGCATAAAAACGGTCAAATGGGGGCAGATAGAATAGCAGATGGGAAATTTGAGGCATCCACATGTTTAGCCACATATGTGGATGGTTTTCTTTTTCTATCGATGACCATCAATGGAGGCGATGCTTGAGCTGCTGCAACTGCTGCTGCTGCTGGTGCAACGGCAACTGCTGCTGGCGCTCAAGTGCTGCAAGTTTATTGCCACTCGAAATGTGTTGAACGGAGTTTATTGGCTTGGCGATAATAAGCGAAAAATGCGCCTTGTTTGAAGAGGGGACAGCTGGCGGACTCACCTGTTCAGGCCATCGATGCAGACGCCAAATACACACGGATTGCTCAGGCAGGCGAAACCCGCTTGGCTGCCGCACACCAGCAGGCTGAGGCAGACCGTCAATAACAGACCAGATTGTCCAGACCAGCTCTTTGCTAATGTCCTTAATGTCCTGCCGATGCGACGATGTGTTGTTGTTGCTGTTGCTGAGTTTGCACAATTTGTTGCTGTTGTATTTGTTGCTGTCGTTGCTGTTAGTGTTGTAGTTCTTGTTGCTGTAGCTGTTGCTGTAGTTGTTGTTGGCATCTTTAGCAGGTGGTTTCGTTGCAAGTCCGTTAATGGCTTCGTGGTTGAGCTGCTCAGCATCATCATCTCCAAAGTGGGTCCAGTGGTTGTTGTACCATTTGCCGTTAAAGGCGTTGTTGTTGTTGTTGCTGTTGTTGCTGCTGCTGTTGTTGATGCTGCTGCTGCTGCTGTTGTTGTCGTCTTAGCATATTTAATGCATTTATTAATTAAATCACGTCTGCGACACATTTCAATTTTCAATTTCTCTCGCTCCATAACGAAAAATTGCGTTTTCCTTAAACTTTGTTAATCATACGCCCTGTGGCGCGTTTGATTGATGCTTCTGCTTTCTTTACCTTTTTTGCATAAAAGATCCACTCTATCGCTTTATTCGTGTGCATTGTTTGCTCTGCAATTGTTCATTTTCTCCTCGGTCTCGTTTCCAAACACTTGAATTTTTCCTCGTTTCTTTTGCTGTCCGACATTATTGAGGATGCAGCCGGTGATGTTGCATCGAATCGCATTTCCCTGGGCCACTGGCCAACTGGGAGAATGTACTTACTTAGTACTTGTTATTACTATTCGGTATTATTACAATGTTTTATTTCTTTTCGTTTCCTTATTCCGTTTGCGTTTCCGTTTCGTTTTGCTATTTGTTGGTTTGAGTTTTCACATTTTCAAGCTGCAGTTTCGTGTTGCATGAATTCAAATTGAAAACTGCAAAGAAAAATGGTAAAAAAATATGAGTATAATGTGTGCAATTGTTTTTTTTACAATTTATCAGTTGTTTG
>JBAMBJ010003366.1:0-40325 GCA_037043495.1 Drosophila recens
AAATTTGGTCAGGATGTAAGAGACAGCTCCAAACATACAATCTGTGAGTATGGTTTATATATCTTTAGAAACAAAAAATGTTTCATACTGAAGTACTATTTGCATCCTATGGCTCCTATGGCAGCTATATTATATAGTAATCTGTCTTTGACTAGATTTGGTCAGAATGTAAAAATCAGTCCTAGACAAACAATCTGTGAGTTTGGTTGAGATATCTTAAGAAACAAAAAAGTTTTTTATACTAAGCAATTTCGTGATCTTTGACCCCGATTTAGACCCACTTATAGGCCGAATTTCGCAAACGCCGTCTTATTGCACGATTAAATTGTCTCAGGAATGTTGAGTGAAAATTTCAGCTTTCTAGCCTTAACCGTTTGGCCTTCACGTTGATACATCAGTCAGTCAGAAAAAATAGTTTTATATATATAGATGTTAAACATATTAATGATAAATTTTGGTTAAAAGGAAACTACTATAGCTGCCAGAGAAACGATCGCTCGAAAATTCCACTTTTGTATGTACCCATAAATTTCCCCAAAAATATTTTAAGACATTTTTCTGCAAGAGCAGCAAATCTTCGGTGTGCCGCAGCTAACTTTTCTTTCTTGTTTTATGTTTTGATTTTGATTTTGTTTACCGTATTGCCCGCTATGTGTTGTCCATGCTCGGTGCTCACAATGTGTATGATTTCGCCGCCCGAGCGTATGGCAACCTCGCCGAGTATGCCGCCCACAGCCTCCTCGGTTTCGTTCTCACTTGCAGATCGCTCGCCGTACCACAGCATAAACAGCTGCAAAGATATGCGTAAAAAAGAGATGAATATAGTGTTAGTTGAGCAAGCTTTTGAAAGTTGAAGACTTGAGAGAGAGAGAGAGCCTTCAAAAGCTCCCTCTCTCTCGCAAAGAACTCACGCGTATGCGTTTCTTTAGCAGCGTTATGGCCGCATCCTGAACAATTTCGGTGTGCGGTGGTATCACAGCCGTTGAGATGAAAATGGCACTATCGTAGGGTACTAGTTCTGCGGCCTGCAACACGCCCACAAACGCATTGCCGCCCTCGTGCTCCTTGGTGCTATTTAGGCCCGCAATGAACTCGCGTGTGTTGTTAAAGCTGAAAGCGGATGGCACACCTGCCAAAAAGGAGCAACAATTTTATCGATATGTTATCGAATTCTATATACGAATTTCGAAAAATATAACTCAGAATACGAAAATTCGGAGACAAAAATTAAGAATTCATAGTTGGGAATCGAAAAATTAGGAACCCAAAATAACGAATCCGAATTTAGGAATACATTTATTAGGAATCCAAAAAATTGGAAGACAAAAATTGGAAAAACAAAAACTAGGAAAACAAAAAGTGGAAAAACAAAAATTAGAAAAAACTGAAATCAAAAAAAGTTTATTAAAAATCGGGGGATTTTTACAATTTTTTTTTTCTTAATTAATTTTTTCCTTATTTTTGTACCCTGAATATTTTTCTTAGTTGATATTCCTAATTTATGATTCCAAATTTTTTCTTCCCAATTTTGGATTATTAAATTGTATTCTAGGTTTTTTTTTTCTTCTTTTTTAAAATTCCTCTAAAAAGTTTCGGTATTCGTATGAGGTATAATGTTATCGAACGAGAGACGATTCACTTACCCGATTCATTCAGGGTGACCAGCACAATTTTGATATTGATATTCTTGTCCTGCAGTGCATCAATGTACAGTCGCTTGGCCTGATTGAGTGAGGCCGAAGAAGGATCCACAATCACGGCCAGGGGCATGCGTATGTAAACATCCTTGATGTAGTTGCGCAGCTGATCCGCAGGCAACAACTCTGGCTTGGCTAAGTGTATATGCTTCGATTGTTTACGTGGCGCTGGCGTTGTTGTTGTTGTCGTTGTTGTTGTGGTAGTTGTTGTTGTGCTTGTGGTTGTTGCTGGAGCACTGGTGGCCAACAAATTGGGTGTTAAAGTGGGCCAATTGCCAAAGCCGCCAAAACGCGACTGCAACACGGGAAAAGGCGCTTCTGTTGTTGTTGTTGTCGTTGTGGTCTTTCCAGCTCCATGTTCAAGATTGTCGACCTGATCATCGTAGTAATATTCATCGGAGTTGGCCTTGAAGGGCTTCGCATTGTTGTGCGTGGGCAGCTGTTGAACGTGCGCCTGCGGCTGTGCGGGCTCATCATGATAGATGATCTCCTCGTCGTGCTCCGCTGGCTGCGTTTGCTGCTCCACCATCACATCCTCTTCGGTATAGTCGCTGCTTTGGACTTGCGGATATCTTTCCGCTTTCGCTTTGCGCACATACTCGGGCACAGTTGTGGTTGCGGCTGTGGGCAATTCCTCCTGGTGGTGCTGATCTGCTTGGACTACTTCCGCCTGTTCCTCGTCGTGCATCTCGTCGTAGTAGTACTCCTGTGAATGCTTCGCTGGCTTCTCCTGCTTCTGAGTGGGCGCATCTTCCATTACCTCAGCCGCTGTGTTCTCATCCTGCTCGTTGGATGCCGTCGGAGCTGTGGGCAGTGGCGCCTCTGGCACTCGGATTGTGGTTGCATCCTGCTGTTCCATGGAGGGCAACGCATTATCCGTCTGATTGGATTGGCTGGATGTGTCGTCGCCCTCGACGCTGTTGCGTTGTTGTTGCTTGTCAGCTTCCAGATCCGCCTCCTGTTGACCTGGCCCATAGATATCATCGCCTCCTTCGTAGCCTGCACTTGCATTGTCCCCATTTTCGCCATAATCCTCGTTCTTGGCCTCCACCTGGAGCTGCAGCAGCGTCAACAGCAGCAGTCCTAATAACCAAAGATTCGTCCGCAGTATCATTGAAATGGAATCTGTTTTACTTTTGTGTGGTTTGGTCAAGTCTTCTTCTTCTTCTTGTGCTCTTCGTTCCCTCCAACGAATCTGCAAGCAACAAAATCATAAAAAACTATAAATTAAACAACATTTTTTGAAAGCAAACCAATGAGAGTTTTGATTGATTGCCTCTCTTTAAGTTGACGCAATTATCAGCTATTATTACTATTATGGCTGTTATTATTTTTTTGTTGCTATTATTACGTTAAAATTGCCGTTATTTTCATAAGTAGTTTCGACACTTTCGCAATGCGCAAAAGTGAAATGTGTTTACAATTATTTGATTATTCTCTGCTATTATTAAAAGCAGTTTCAATAATTATCGGTAATGGACCACAAAAAAAAACAGAAGAAAGAACCAATATTTGTGGATAGATGAAGACTGAATACCCTTAAATATCAGTTATGTTAATAAATCAATGTTCATCATAAATTTATTAAGTTAACATTGTTTGAAAACGCTTTAAAATTCGAAATATGTATCATAGTTTATCTTAGTTATTATTTATCAAATAAATATTTTATTCATCAAAAAAGTATATTTAGTATACGTAAAAGAAAGAGTTAAACTATTAATTATCGATAATGGACCTTAAAAAAAAACAGAAGAAAGAACAAATATTTGTACATAGATGAAGACTGAATACCCTTTAATATCAGTTATGTTAATAATTCAATGTTCACCATAAGTTGAATAAGTTAACATTGTTTGAAAACGCTTTACAATTCGAAATATTTATCATAGTTTATCTTAGTTATTATTTATCGAATAAATATTTTATTCATCAAAAAAGTATATTAAGTATATGTAAAAGAAAGAGTTAAACTATTATAGAAAATTATAAAATTTATATTAACTAAGCCCATCTTTTTAACAACGTTTGTCTTAAAACATTTTTTGGATTGAGAAATGTCTTCAAAGAACAGTCAACGTCAAAAGTATAATACCCTTTTCGAGGGTATAACATAAAAGTTAATGACTTTTAACATTTTTTGTATAATAAATTGTGGGAATTTTTATCACGTGTCGAAAAAGAATCTGATAATTAACAAATATTAACAAAATATTTAAATGGGAAACTTCCATGGAACTTTCAATTGAGATGACGAATGCCAAGCAGATCATTAAAAGTTTGAAGATTTACATTTGAAATGTCAGACACTGTTGCCATTTTAAATCATTTAAGTGAGACAAAGTTAAGCTAACTATTTAGCTTACAGGGTATTCTCTTAAACATCATTATAGTTTTATGCTTTGCTATTGAAAGCTTAATTTGTGGAAAAAATTGCGCTTACCACGCTTTAAACTTGATGAACTGCAAGACAGATATTTAAGAAAAGTCATGTTTATAGAAATGACTCAATGTAAAACATGAAAAATAAACGAGCGTTAAATACAGAAACAAAACAAGGTATACAATTAAAGTATATATTATATGTTAATATGTCCAAAATTAAAGACAATTGTTGAAGGGGTGAAAACTTTTCATGCAAAAAAATAAAATAAAGCATAATAATAAATGCCAAACGGTAGCTAACGCACTCGAAAATCCCCTCGTCTATAAATGGATTGTAGAAAAATAAAAACAAACAACTCAAACATATGGTCAAGGTTTTTCGGCAGTTTTTTAAAGTGTTTTTTACTACGTATTTGTCGAAACCTGCTGCAGCTGAGGAAAACGAAGAGCAGGCGGCAACTTTTGAGCCGTTGACATTAGCAAATGACCAAAGCGTGAGACGCACAAAATGCAGCAACAACAACACTGACAACTCATTTATAAAGACACATGAGTGTGTGTGCATGTTTTTATTAGACCCCATATTAGAGCCATAGCTATTATAATAATAACCAAGAAAAACTCATGCTTGCGCCTGATTAAAGTTGACGATTTGATGTTTAAATACCATGAAAGCATTGCAAATAAAAAAATAAAATTGGGTAGTTGTAGCTAGAAAATGTAATTTATTTAAAACATTTATGTTTAAAATTTAAACTTAAAATCATAATAAGTAATTAAGGAAAAAAGGAGTTAAAAAGTTTACAAATCGAATGAAATCATAGTTTGAAATACAGGAATGTCGACGCTTCATTTAAACACTTCTATGGTATCCTACTAGTCGATCACACTTGTCTTGAGATTCTCTCTTGACGTTTTTTTTTGCCTTCGCATTTCCAATGTTGTTTCGCTCAATTTGCTCAACTTTTAACATTTAATTAACTAAATGCAATTAGCACTTGAATAAACGCGTCAAGTCAACACTAATACATACATATTAATTTATATTGTATGTATGTATTTATAAATCAAAGATTTATTTCTTTTATTTAGTATTATTATTATTTTATGAATGCATTTTGCGTTTATTGGTTTGACTTGAGTTTGGATAGCGACTTGTTTGAATAACAAATTAGCAACAAATCAATTTGAATGATTGATTTCTTGGCTCATCAGTTGTTGTTAATATTGTTGTTGGTCTCGTGATATGTGTGCAACAACGTGGTCAACTCCTGCTCCCAACAGTTGCCATTAATTAACGATATGCAAAAACAAAAATAATAAAATTAAAAGGTATATTAAAAAAAACGGCACCGAAAAAAGCTGAAACGTTGAGTCGCTGCTTATTTGTAGTAGTAGTTGTTGTTGTTGTTGTTATTTACGCATATACAACAACAATAAGACAGCCAACATATGGAAATAAATTAAGTTAAAATATTCTGCGTTCGTTTCTTTTTGGCAGCTGTGCGCACGAAGCGTTTTTTATTTTTTTATAAATTTTTATTTTCTGAATTCGAACATTGATTTGTACACTTTGGAAGCGTTGCAAGGTCAATGCGTGTATCGTGTAGCCGGTTCGACAGAAGCTTGAAGATCTCAGATTGCAACTACCATGACATCAAATTCTTTTGAGAATCTGTCACTGTGCCATTGAGATTCCTCTAAAACGGAACGGAACCAAGGGAAATGCATTGCTGCTTTCAATTGACACGTAGACGTGTGTAAACTTTACGCTTATCGATATTATCGGATATTCACTTTATTCATTCATAAATGTACAGCAAATGTTTAAGCATTCTTTAACATAAGCACGTAGCTCTTGATTAATATTAAAGCTAATATAATCTCTGTAAAGTTCATGGTTCCGCTTCTTCAGTCATTCAGTTGATTATCTCACTCTACTTAGTTCATATATATTTACAAATATATGTGTGAATACATATGTATATATCAGAGCTCGCAAATAACAGTTGACCGTTTTTCCCTTTGCGATCTACTCACGAAAAAAACCGAAAAAAACATTCACGCTTGCTCTCTCTCTGAGAAGAAAAATTCGATTCTCTTACTTTTTGTTTTCGGTTGAGTAGGCTGAGTTAAACTATTCTAGTAACTCGCTTTCAATAACAATTTGTAGAGAGTGAACCGATTGAGCGCTCACATATTGACAGTCAGCAGAGGAGAGAAAAAATGAATTACTCAGCGCAAACGGTTGTTTTGTTTTATTTTCTTCACTTTGGCTTGTTTACAATGTTGCCCTCTCGTTTCCGTTAAACTCCTGAAAAATATCTGACCTGAAAATTATTTTAATAATTTGTAAAAACATAATTTTTTAATACTTTAATTATGTGTACATATATATTTATTTATTTATTCTGCATTTAACTCATCAACGGCCCATATTTCCTTTATTAACGAACGCACTTAAATCAGAAAGACAAGTGACAAGACGACAAACGCTCAGACGCATACAAACGCAAACGAGATTTATTTTCTTCACTCACATCAAAACGGTCAGGGAATAACCAGTGCAAAAGGGGAACAAATAAAAAGATTGTTAGCTGAGCGAAGACCGATTCGTTCAAAATACTATGTGAACGGTTCATCTCTGACTCTTTGCTCAAAAAGTCAGTAAATGAGAGTTATTTTTGAACAGTTTGAAAGGGTCAACTGTTATTTGCAAGCTCTGGTATATATACATTTAAAAGTGTTCAGTCAAGTCTGTTAAAGCGTAAAATCTGTTGATCACATTGCTAATTGTCGGTCATGCAACTCATTTTGACACTTGTAATCAATTTTATGGTCACAAAATAATTATTATAATCTCCTATAGTCAATGTAATGCAATTACTTTAACGTTTATAATCCACTTCTTATATAAGGAAATATTGCAATTCTGCTATTTAATAAACGGAGGAAACTAAATTACCTTTGGAAATCCCTATAATTAACTGCTTAACTAATTTATGACAAACCCTTACACTAAGATTACACATTAAGAAAGTCAATAATAAAAATTTTTAATTAAATTTTATTGCCCAGAAATTTTTAAATATTGTATAATCCGATGAACTTCAACCTAAAGTACTGAGCATACTCATAATTTAAATAACAGCCCATGAATATTATAAGTATTTGATCTATATTTAAATAAGATAATAAAATAGGATAAGAAGTTAAGTCAGAGTAAATAATCTAATAATAGATAAGATTATCCAAATATCTGCTAGGATATTTAGAAACACAGTTTCTATATCCAAGTTATTTTTATCTAATTTTTAAAAGTTTTAAACAACTCTTAATAGAATAACTTTCAAATTGCTTACGTGCCATCAGTAGAGGCCAAACAGCAGGTCTTGAAATCTTCTCATAATTGTAAAATAAACGTGCTCATCTTAATCAACAAAAAGAACATCATGATCTTAGCACTGACATCAATCAGAGAACTCAATATATCACTTTTTCGATAGCTTTGAAAATGTTCAGTTGACGGGAGATTGTTAATTCTGCGAGTACACACAACAAAACTGAACAAACTGAAGCTAAAAAGTGTTAGCTCAGTAAATAATTTGTTAATTTGTTTATTATTCTTTATAGGCAATTTATTTTTAATTAACAAAAAATCAAATTAGAGACACACAAAGTGGGAATGAGTGTGTGTGAAGGGGATAACAGGCTGCGTTAGTTCATCAATCAACAAACGGCAGCTGATATTTGAAATTCTATAAACAAATTAGAAACGCGCTGCCATTTGCAATTAGACGAGTGGGGAAACTATGGCCAATGGCCAAGGGGGAAGCGTTGCAGGGGAATCGAAATATAATTCACATAGCGCGTAAACATTTGAAATGTACGCTATGATTTTTTATATCACTTGCCTGGCGGTTTTTTTTTTACGCCACGACAAATTAATGAAAAATAATTGCAAAAATTATAAATTCAAATTGCGTTTTGTACACTTTTGTTGTATTTTTTTAAGGCATACCCTATGTATATTAAAAGTGTGGGATGTAAATCAAGTATGCTTTAAATTTTCAAAGTTTATTTGTAAACTATTTAAATTATTTTGCTGTTGTAATAATTGTCTTTCAAATCATAGTATACAAATTGAACTGAATTTCAGTGTATTTTCCAGGGCATCTGCCAGTCGTTCAATTTTACAGTGTTTGAAAATTGCGTTCATTTGAAACGCAAACAACACAAAATGCAATTTGCAATAAAAAATGCACTCGAATTGTGGCAGTTGTATTTCTGTTCTCTAGATGTTTCAGAGACCCTTCAGATTAAACCCACGCGCCGTTGACTTATTGTTGTTGTTTCTCAGATTTGTTGCTTGACATTGAAATGGCAGCAATTTTGTAAATGATTTATTTGAGTTGAGCTTATCGATGCTTAATTTGTTTATATTATTTTCGTCTTTGATTTATATATATTGTGTATATTTAAATTTGTATTTTTGGTCATTTATTGTTCGATTTTCTGTCTGACTTTTGGCATTTTGAGCACACAAATTCTTTATTTTATTTATTGTTGTTCTCTCTCTCTCTCTCGTGTAGCACTTGCCTCAGTTTTGTTAGCTTCTTAAGCGACTTCTTGTTGACGTGGCGAACTGGACGTTTATTGTTTAGATTGCATATATTAGCAATAAATGGCGAGTATTATAAATAATTAAGTTTTCGAAAGTATGGATATGGATAGTTGGTGGAACGAACGGTCAGACGTTCGTCTGGCAAACAAATGACTTAGGCAACGAACTTGTTTTTTGCGGCCGGACTTTTTGTAGTATATATGAAAAAATATATATGTATATACGTTTATTTTTATATATTTTATATTGAATTTAAAATATGTAAAACGATTGCACTTTATTTATGCTTTTTGCGCACTTCTTTGCATTGTTTATGAATCGACGATTATGCAAAGCAACAGCAGCAGCAACAACAACGACAACAATTTAACAACAACAATTTAATCACTTGCACTTTGTGCAGTCTTTTTTTTAACCAACGTGCTGTTGTTGTATTGTATTGATTAACCCGTTTAAATGTAAATGTTGTTGGTGTTGTTTTTGTTTATTTAGCAGCGGCACACACGTTGCGTGTTATTTGTGTTGTGTTGTGTGTTGTTGTTGTTGAGCTATGTTCAACACTTGCGGCCGCGACAACGTCTCAAATGAAACTGAAAGCAGAAACAGAAACCGCGACCAAACATCAACCGAAACCAACTCAGTTCAGCTCAGCTCAATATTTAACTTGACTCAACTTCAACTGTTCGTTCGCACAGCAGCTCTGCTCAGCTCAGTTTAGCTCTGCCGACACTCACATTAACGTTGACGTTGACGCAAGCAGCAGCAGCTGTTGGCGTCGACGTCAGCGCCGTGAGTTTCGTTCGCACTGTTTAGTTGGAATCTTAAGAGCGTGATGCTGATAAATGGACAACGTGCTGGCCCCCAAATCTGAATAGGCGCCATGTGTAGGTTTCTATTTAGTACATAATGTTGGTATTTTTAAAAGATATATATCTGATTTGTAAATGCTAAACTGTTAGATACTCAGTAACAGCTTCGTTTCATAGATCAGATATTAACAGACATACTTATGTGGTAATTATCATGATAATATCTTAATTAATTTGAATGTGGAAAGTTTTGTACTGCACAAGTTGATAACGGATAACTCCAGAATACTTGTTTTCATTTCTAATATATTATTACTTATATTTCTACTCATATCATTGTTACTCCTATTTATTCTACTTTTACTACTACTATTTACATTTCTACTACTACTCCTACTAGTTCCATACTTCTTATTAAGAATTTGGTTTTTACTAAATAATGAAAAATAATCTAAAAAAAAATTAAAATAATCAGAAATAATAATCTTTTTAAGTAGTCGGATTATTTTTAATTTTTTCTGACTATTTTTGAATAATTTTAATAATTTTAGAATATTTGTGATTTTTTGTAATCGTAATCATTAAATAATCACAGATTTTTCAACAATGAACTATATAGTCACTACGAATATTTCCAAAAATAATTTAATTGATTAGCAATTCTAATCGAAATTTAACAGACATGCTTTTTAACTACAACTAATACTTTTTCCACTACTACTTATCTTGCTAATACTACTACTTATACTACTACACATTTTTGACACTACTAAACCAATTTTATTGCCCCGTTTTGCTTTATTTTTATTGCTTTTTTTAAGTTCTTTGCACAACGACCTTTTAATTCGTTGCTGTGTTTAACCGCGAGCAAAACAAAAACAAAACAATACATATAAATAATGCTCAGCTGGCGTCATCAAAATTCATGTGCCAAAATAATGTGCAAGGCAAACTGAGGTCTGTCACTTCTCTCTCTAAATAGGAGGAAGTTCGTCTACCTAAAACCGCCAAAAATGGATCGTGTTGCGAATTTAATATTGTTGCTCTGCTCTGCTCTGCTCCGGTCAGTCTGCCTCATAAAACTCATAAACATGCCCGATGCCATCGATTAGCCTATCAATATACAATATAAAATATATAAATAAAAACAAAGCAAACTAAAAATTAAATAAAACTCTATGCGGAACTGCTTGACAAAGGCTATTAAAAGTTTGTTAATGTTTTCAGTTTAATGGTTTTCTATTCGAGTGAATGTTCTTTCTTTCTTCAACATTTCTCTGCAATTAAAAATGCATTTGTGGTTTGTTAATTGTTGTGTCTCGGTGTCTCAAGGTTTATTCAATGTTGTTGTTGTTTTTTTTTTCTCTTTTTTAAAACCAAAGCATTAGCAAAACGTGGCGAGACATTTTGAAAATTCATTTTTAAGCCTTTATATATCACAAGACATTTTGGCCTATACATTTAAAGAGAGTAATGAGTTAACACTTTCTGGAAATGTTTGTCCCAGGTAGAAGCTGAATTTTAGCAAGATTCAAGTTAAAATAGTCGGATAACTGATACTCTTAGGAATAGATATACCGGAAATATAGGATCTTGTATTAGGTATAGGGTGTTCCCTAGTCGTTCATCCTCGTTTTTGTGTCACTAATACTTTTGTTGTTTTTGGTAAGCCATTTTTGGCTGTGCGCTTTTTAAATGAACTTGCTGCTGCCTTAATGACAACAACAATAACAACAAGCTAATGTGTCTCGGTCTCATCTGCTTTTTTTAGGCAACATTTTATTGTTTCTGTTGTTGTTATTGTTGTTGTTTTTGTTTTTGTCTAAATTGTCTTTTCCAAATAAAATCGTGTGCGTTGTGACCTACGTGCGTTGCTCGACGCTTCCTCAAAATTTGCCTCAGCAAATGGTCTGTGGCTTTGGAATTGTGGTTCGTTGAATTTATAATTGCAAAATGTACTTTTTTTGTCATATTCTTTAATGTATTTATGTCATGTTGGGCTACTCGTTTTAGACTACTCTTTCGGCTGAAGGACTTACTTGATTAAAGGTTTTCGTAACAAACTCGTATTTGGATTCTTTAACATGTTTTAAAAACTACAAACTAGATAATTATTTATATAGTCTGATAGGCTTATCGTATAATAAAGTTATGGATAGAATTTGTTAGCTATTTTCATATCTATTCAGCTATTGAGATCAAAGAGAGTTTTTTAAAAGTGCATTTTATATTCGGCATCCCAAATACAGTTGTATTTCTTCCACTTTATAACATATTTAAGCTTCACGCTCTATTTTACATTTTATTATTTTGGTTATTTTCATACTTTATGCTAATTTTAAACTTTCAATCAACTTATTTATTGCACATTTTGCGTTGAGAATTTATGCAGATCACGCAATTTTCATGCATTTCGTTTGCTTTCGTTATAATTATGCAATTAATTTTGTTGCTGTTGATATTGTTATTGTATTTCTTTGATTTGCACAATTCGTTTTTCTTTTTGAGAGTATATTCGCATATTGAAATCAAATATTTGGCAATCGGCTCGTGTATTTCCAGAGTATAAATCTGTTTGCCATGATGACTGTATTTGAATACTCGTACACACACTCACACTCACTTTCAGAGGGTCCAATTCCGTTTGAATCCAAGTGCTAATCAATAAATAAAATTACCAACTTGTTGCGTTTTCTTTATTTTTTTGTGCGGCCAATAAACTGTGTATTCCCACTTGAAATTGGTGCAAGTTCGTGCGAGTTACGATTATATGTCTATATATATCCGTTAATATCCTGTTGTAGGTGTACGCACTTCACTTGACACTTGTACGCGGAGTTGAGAGAAGCGAACTACTAAAACAAAGTTGCCCAATTACACGCCCTTTTGTACTTTAGCCCGATTGAACTGGGCTTATGAATTGTTTAAATATTTAACAATTGGTTGCAAACGGACGTTTAGACAATGCGTTTTTTATGGTGCAAACACGGCGCACCCCCACTGACATAGTGTACTCATATTATTGATAAGATTATACGAGTACTCGTTGTGTCGTTCATAAGAATCTAAATATGGGAATTACCAATGGAAATGCCTGCCTCAAAATGCGTCACAAGGCCACGCACACATATGTTGGGCGTTGTACTGAAAACTGGGAGTGGACACTGCCAAAAGCTGACATAATTAGCATTGGATGACATTTGCTGGAATTACCCTGCGATGACAGGGACCTGGAGGAGGAACTGGGCAATGAAGCCCTCAAATCAAGAATTTCACTTTAACTCGCTGCTACCTGAGTTCGTTGTCTAAGTCTTTTGTTTTCTCATGCCCTTTGACACTTTAGTTTGGGCATTGTCACTTGTTAAACGTGTTTGTCGGACATTAAATGTGATGTTAGAGAAAATTTAATTACATTTTTAGGGAAAATTACTTTAAACAGTAAAAATTACATAGATTTTTTCTCGAAAACTTAAATTGTTAAAATTCTGCACGTAGCTGAAGTATGATAATTTTTACGCTGTTTATTTCATTTAATGTCAACTAAAAGCATATATTATTATTATGGCTTAAGCTTATTACTAAATAAAATAATATCCTAGAAAGTGCTTATTTAGGTTTTATTATTATCGATTACTATTTGTTAGTTTTATAAATAGTCCTTATTTTTTCTATAGCATAAAAAATAATGTTCAAGTTTTATTTGGCGGAAGGCAGTTAGGAAAGAAACGAAAAGCTCCTTAAATATATATTTATCGGAACATATTAGGAGCTCAATTTATTTGCCTAAGATTTGTATAAATAATGTGTGTTGAAAACTATCGATAGCTTTCAAGGATAGAAAATAGTTAGAAATTGATTTACGACTAATTGTTCTATAAATGAATATAATGGATAATGAGTTTTGATAATAGCTTCTTTTATAAAAAAGCCTTGCTTAAACAAAACAATTACTAAAATCTAAAACAAATTCTTAAATTAATGCCATAAATATTAAAGTAAGTGTATAAATGATTCGACAACATTATAAAATTATAAGTAATCAAAATACCATTGCCCATTTTCTTTATGCCGTTGTTGTTGCTGTCGTTGTTGATGCTATTGTCGTTGTTGTTGTGTGAAGTGGCTATAGAAAAATCGTGCATTTTATTTATATCATCGTTTTGCCGCTGGCAGACAAACCGTCTCGAGCAGCGTCTCCAAGCAGTTCCGAGCACGCATTTTTATTGAGATTTATTTTGATTTCATTTCGCTTAACTTATTTCTTTTTTTTATGTTCTCTTTTTTTGGGCATTTTGTTGCCGGAGGGTTCAATGCCAAAAATGCCAAGCTGCTGTTTAAATTGTTTTTAGGTATTTTGTTGTTGTTGTTCTTCAGATTGGAGCCCCTCATTTTTGGCATGCGACCTGCACGAGCCTTAAAGCCCCAAATTGTTGGCAATCTTTTGGAGCATCTTTATAGACAGTGGTGTGTTGTTTGGTGTGTGTGCTGTGTGTGAGTGTTGTTGTGTGTATCCTGCAAATGATTTCATCGTCTCTCTTGACGTGCTTATGTGGGCCTTAATTGTTTTATTTGAGTGCCATTATGTGCAGGCACTTCTCGGACAGACGACGAGTTTTTTCTTCTTTTATATACTTTTTTTATTTTCTTGATAATTTATTTTTTATTTTTCTTAAGTGCTTATGCTGCCTCGATTCGTTTATGATTGTTATGATGTCATGCCAAAGCGAATTCCTCTTCATTTTTTGTACTGGTTTTTTGTGTTTTTAATTTTTTTTTATTTTGGTTCATGTGTCGCTCGAGCCATATTTGAAATACGTTGTTCTACTTTTCTTATGTGACTAGACAATCGCCTATTATTTGCTTTAACAATTTGTTAAAAATGCGTCACTGTCTTTGCGGCATTTTTTAAATATTTAACTAACAAAAAAAAGCGTAAAAAATATAAACAAAATAAACGTCTCAAGACGAAACTGGAAATTTTCGTTTGCCATTTAATGACAACGCGTGTAAAGTACGTCCCCTTTTAACAAAATCGTTTTTCCATACGAATCGACTGTAACTAATCTTTGTTTTAGGCCATTTATTTGTTATTGAAATTGCTATTTGTTCTATCTGTTTACTTTGCTCGACTTTATGGTGTTACATTAGCCAAACAATTGCTGACTCGAGAAATATGTCAACGCTTTGCGAGACGCCACCGCAGCAAGAAAACAAAACAAAAAACAAGAGAAAAGCAAAAAAAAAAACGACAGAGAAATGTCGACAATGTCAAGTGCTTTGCAATGTTAAAATGGTTTATGGTTCATGACATAATTTACATAATATACTTGCTCACAATTACCGCATCTGTAAAAAGTGCTAAAAAAGAAATGGCAAAGCAAAAAGTCCAACTCACATTTATTGTCTTTGCATATTTATTGTTTTGCTTTACTCGTATTTTGTCCGGCAAATAGTGTAATGTATTATTTATCTTCCATAAATGTGGAAAGTAAATTATTTTAGATATTTAAAAAGCTCCGAATTTTTATAGAAATCCAATAAATGGTTATACAAAATTAAGTAAAAGAAATAATACTTTTGTTTTTTAAACTATAATTATATTTAGAATTTTATCGATAATTATATCTTAATAAAAATATTATATTTTCATTCTATCATTCAATAACTTTTTTATTATTTTTGTTTAAGTATTTTTTTTTAGTATCATTTAATCATCTATTTCTGTATTAGAATAATAACTATTAATTTGAATAGTTTTTCTGATTAATGCCATGTTTTTCCTATGAACTGTCGACTTTAGCTTATTGTTAATTGTATTTCCACAATATGCAAATATCAGCTTACTAATATTATCCTATAAATACTTGTTTCAAGTTTAACACACCAAGTTCACCTGAATTACACTATGATTTAATATTATTAAAATAAATGCTAAACAAGGCTTTCCTTTAAGCTACATTTATCAATAATATACAATGCTCAAAGTTCTTGCACGTTATCAAAATTCCCCGCAATGACGATTCAAAGTAAACTCCGATATGCAGCTGGAATCGTGACTATTTGGATAACTGGGTCGTCGCCACAAAATGGAGTATGATATTTACCTGCTCTATCGCCCAAATCGTATCTTTATGTTATGCAAGCACTTATTCTAAGCGTTCTAAGGCTAAGCTCTATCTATAAGATATAAATTGTTGCAGGTGGCGAACGCTCGCAAATATGCCAAACTCGAGCATAAATATTTACGAGTACAATTTGCATTGCTTGGAGTACTCGAACACAGGTTACACCAGCTTCAACATGGTGTTTTAAAAAAAGCACCTCAAAGGCCATTCCCATGTTCCCTCACACAACGAATCACGTTTCAAGATCGAGGTGAATTCTTTGCTCGAGTCAATAATGGCACGTTTGCGTTAACGTGGCCAACAGTCGCAGTCGCAGTCACAGCCAAAGCTGCTGCTGCACTTTCTTCTTCTGGCCAAAAAGACAACAAACGTTGACGTTGCTTGCCACAACAACATTAGCAGGCAACATCTTCTTCTCGTTGTGGTTGCATTTGAACATTCAAATGTCATGACATTTCTCAGCACAGCTAATGTCAATTTTTGGCTTTTTATGAGACTCGGACTATGCACTGAGAGAAAATCAGTGTCTTCTTGGCTTGAAATGCATCTTAGTCGATTAGAAACTCTTTCTTTTAATCAGGGATGGGATAATTCTCTTGAAGGTCATCTACAACTTTCTTATTATTTAACGAGAGAACATGACGTGTTTGTTGTTTTTCAGTCGAGGACGAAGAAGGCGACATTGTGACGCCAAATTATAAAACATAACGGATTGAGTGGACAAATTGAGGCACATAATTTAATATTTGTCCTAATTTAAATGTTTTTAAGACTGACAAATATTTTATTTTCTTTTTATAAAGTCTTTAAAATAAAGCAAAAAAACAGGTGGGAAAGGCTATAGTCGAGCTCCCGACTATAGGATAATCGTTATTTACTTAAATAAATTTTAAATATTTTTATTGCATGTTTTTAGGCACTTACATTGCTTAAAAACTTTAATCAGCCATTACCACTTTTCTGTTTGTGCGATCTTGTTACGATTTAGTAGGATAATAGGTTATAGTAATACAGTCGAACTTCCCTAGCTCCAAAGAAAAGGTTCGAGTTATGGAGATATTGGACTTATAGGGTTATTTAATAAGTTTATTGATTTTACTGCCACTCATTTAGGTCGAATTTGAGAGAATTTCGAGTTATAGAAGTTCGAGTTATGGACTTAAGTTACTTAAGTTGGAAGCAGCAGCTGCTCCCGGAGCCACTGCGTGCCCACCGCTGCTTTAGGCTCGGAGATGTTTCCATCTCCCTGTTAGATACATTTCAACGAATACAATATACCCTTTTAATTATTTTTTAAGTAACATGTATAATAAAACAACCATTCTCCAATTCTGACAACCAGTTTGAAGTGTTTGCATTGTGCGTATTTGAATTTGCATTTTGTATAGAATACTATACTTCCTGAAGCACAGCTAATCAAGTTTTCTTTGATCTGTTCTGATTGCAGAGCCCAAAACGCTGGTGACTGTGGGACAGTCCTCGAGCATTGATGATAGCGAATCGCTTGATGAGATCAATTTGAACGCCAGCAGCAGCGACGACTCGGCGACTGCAGCAGCAGCGAACGCCTCGATTAATCCATATCTAAACGCTGGAGATGCCAATGCCAATCCGCTGCTGGAGCCACCAACAACCAGTACAGATTCATTGCTGAGCCAAGCGGCATCTTCCTTTGGAGCGCTGCCCTCGGTGGCATCCAACGTATTCTCGACCTTCTCGAAACGCATCTACGGCACTGAGGATCAGCAGCCATCGCAGCCCAAATTGGACATACAGCCAACTTACATACAGCAGGTGGGTCAAGTTCCGCCTCCGGTTGCGCCCTTCTACGCTGCACCACCAACTGTCTTGGGTGAAGCTGCGCCAGAGCCACCAAAATTATATGCAGCCACTGAGCTGCCCCATATAGGCGCTGGCCCCGCCCTGCCGCCAACATCGTCAGTGGGTCAAAATACGTATCGCATTAGCGCCAGAAAGAAACTCTACGCGCCCATTCCCGGTCTCTCCGAGCAGCAGCAGCAACAACAGCAGTCAGTGCCACCGGTGGTTGCTTCATTCCAAACACCACCATATCCACAGCCAGCGGTTGCAGCATTTGAGCCACCTGTGGCTGCACCACCTGTGCAGGAGGAGCGCAAATCGGGCGGTGGTCTCTTCTCGCTGACCAGCTTGGTGCCCTCGGGCGTGCTGCAGAATATCTCGGGCCTGGTGCAATCAGCCACTGGCCGAGCCACCAACGAACCAACAGCGCCAGCACCAGCTGCCAATCCTGGTTACTTTGACATTAGCACATCCTCGGGCGCAACTAACAATTACTTTGCGTCAGCTCCAGTTGCTGCTCCGCCCGTTGCGTCTGATTACTTTGCGCTCACAGCTGCACCGCCCACAGTCGGTGGTTTCTATAATCCTCTCGCGCCTGCTGCTGCCCCTGAGGTAGTTGCTCCACTTGCCGTTGGCGGTTTCTTTAATCCTCTTGCTGTAACTTCGGCTCCGGAGGCAGTGCATCCGCCTGCAGTTGGCGGTTTCTTTACGCCAGCAGGAGCTGCACCACCAACGTCGTCGGCAGCATTTACATCGCAATTTGCTGCACCACTGACAGCTGCACCACCACAGGCAGTAGCTGCACCACCAGCCGTTGGTCAACCCCTGTTTGCTCCACTATCGACAGCAGCAGCACCACAGACAGTCGCTCCACCGCCTACAGCTGCACCACCAGCTGTTGCCCAATCACTGTTTGTGCCACCAACAACAGCAGCACCACCACCAGCTGTACCTGCACCACCACAGACAGTCGCTCCACCATCGACAGCAGCACCACCAACAGTTGCCCAACCACTGTTTGCTCCACCATCGACAGCAGCAGCACCACCATCGGTAACTGCACCACCAGTCGTTGCCCAACCACCAACAGTTGCTCCACCATCGCCCTTTGTTCAATCGACAGCTCCACCACCAGCCGTAGTTGAGAGCACCACCCCGTTTGCACCACCGCCAGTGGCCGCCACACCAGCGGTGCCACCACCCGCCGCTGGCCTCACATCCTATCGCCTGCAGAAGGGCACGCGTCTCTACAAGAGTCCATTGACGGCACAGGAAACTGCACCACCAACCGCCGCCTTTGGGCAGCAAACGGGCTACACAGCCACGCCCACAGCGACTGCAGCAGCGGCTTCCATCTTCAATCCCTTTGAAGGCCAAGCGAGCACAGGAGTCGCGCTATTTGCACCTTCAGCTCCAACACGTCCACCAAGTCAGGCGGCTGAAGTGGTTGCAGTTCCCTCTGCAAATTCGCTCTTCACACCACAGTCGAATTCAGGGGTGTTGCCAACAGTTAACGCTTCCCTCTTTGCGCCAGTTGCAGCTCAGGGAGCTGAACTCTTTCCAGGCACCACAGCGGAGGCTTCACAACCTGCCAAATTAGAGCCAGCTCAGGAGGTTTCACTCTTTGCTGCACCACCAGCAAGTGCATCGATTCAGGGAGTTTCCCTCTTCCCCAGCTCAACAGCGGAGACATCACAAGGACTTCCACAGGCCAATGCTGAGGCAGTTCCTCCTAAAGTAGAGTCAGCTCAAGAAGTTCCACTCTTTGCTGCACCACCAACAAGTGCATCCACTCAGGGAGTTCAACTCTTTGCTTGCACCACAACTGATGCTCCAACTGCAGGCTCATATCCGCCCGTAACCGTATTCCTGACGCCACAGCCAGAACAGAGCGTCCAGGAGGCTTCCTTGTTAGCCGCACCACCAGCAACTGGAGCGGGAACAACTGCTGTGCAGGCGGTTGCCTTTTTCAACAGCCCAGCAGCATCAAGTTCACTTTTTAAGCCGGAACAGCTGGAGGAGAAGATCACTCCTGTTCCACAAACTGAAATCAAGGAAGTGCCGTCCTCAGCTGCTCCAAAAACAATCCAATTCGAGGGTCAAACAACGCAGGTTGATTTCAATCAGAGCACTCCACTATTTGTGCCCGTGCCGTCGGCTGAAGCAGTTCCACTTTATCCACCCGCTCAGGCCAGCCAGGGAGTTGATTTATTTGCACCACCAGCCGCAGCTTCAGATACAACAAATCAGCCAACAGAAGCAACACAAATCCTAAACGCCGACAGTCTCTTTGCACCACCACAGGAAATCCCAGAGGAAAAACCGAATTTGTTTGCTCCTCCATTATCACAGGCAATTGCAGCCACCAGCGTTGCTCTGACCACTCAAACGACAACCACAACATTCTTCAATCCCTTTGCACAGACCATAACGACAGCCCTGCCCCAAGATTTAGTGCCACCACCCATTGGATTTGTGGCACCACAAGAAGCCAATAAACTCTTTGAGAATCAGACAATCGAACCCGTGTTGCTGGAGACTGAGCAAGTAACAGTTCAAGCGACAGCAGCACCACCGCCACCACCAACAGCTAGGCAATTGGACAACACATCGCAGGCAAATCCATTCCGCAGAAGCAGCGAGACAGTTGCCCATCCCGCAGCTGCTCCATCGCCATTGCAGAGCTTCTTTACGCCCGCGGGCAACGGCGGTGATTTTAATTTCTTTGCGGCACCACCAAAGGAGGAGGCACCACAGTTTCCAGAGTTACCGCCACAGTCGAGCATTGCACCACCACCACTGGCCGCTGAACCTCCAGCTCCAGTTGCTTCCCTTGCCCAATCCTCGCACGCACTTGGCTTTGAACAATTAATCAGCGATTCCCAGCAAATTCAAAATTCCAACGACAACGTCTATCAAAATTCAAGTGTAAATTCATTTTCTGGCTATTTTGGAGGACCGCAAGAGATCGCATCACCGCCAACCACTCAACCACAACCACAAATTCAGCTGACTGGCGCCAACTCCGTGAATTTCTTTGATCATTTTGCTGGCGGAGCACAGGGACAGGAGGATCAACGTATACAGAACTTTTTCAATAATCCGCCACTGCAGGATCAGCCAGCGGCACCTGGAGAACTCAAATACGACATTGTTCACAGCGGTCTGCCCACCAAACACTTTGAGGAACGCTCGCAGACATCCGTCTCCAATCTGGTTGAGCCGCCGTCCTCAGCCTGCTCCGAGTTCTCGACGGCAACGAAAGCTGCTGCGGTGCAGCAACCACAACAGGAACAACAAGTGCAACCCGAACGCCAGCTGGAGGATCTGCAGCAACTGTATCAGGGCGAACTGCCCGACGAGATCCTGCAGCAGTTGAGAATGGCCAACGAGAAGGGAACTTCTATTGCGCCGCCAGCCAATGCCGTGGTAAGTGAACAATTCCTTGTCAATCGCTCGATCATCAATCATTCGTTGCAGTATACAGTCACACAATAAAGTTTGTATGCACCCTAACTTTGCCAAATTTTTGAACGAATATAAAATTTTGATGCAGTTTTCTTAAATTAACGTTATATTCACTTAAATTCCTTTTGAATGATACAAAACTTTCTTGAAAATTTTTAATTTTTTTTGTAAAAGTCTACTTTTTAAACTTGTATCCTCGATTTTTTAAAAACAATATTTTGATGCAAAAAAATTCTAAGAGTGACTGCAGAAAATTTTTTTCAAAAATCTCTTCGCTTGTATTTTTAATGATTTTTTGAAAATTGCTAAAAAGCTACTTTTTGTATGAAAAGGAGAAAATGGGTAAAAAATAGTTGCTTTAAGCAAATTAAAAAAAAAATCATAAAAAATACTAGCGAAGAGATTTTTGAAAAAAAATGTTTGCAGTCACTCTTAGAATTGTTTGAAATTTTTTTTGCATCAAAACATTTTTTGTTTAAGAACGAGGAAAAAAGTTGCAAAAGTTAAAGAAATTTTGTAGCATTCGTATAAATACGACAATATTTATGACTGTATTTAAGTTTTTTGGCAACGCAAATGGCCGAAAGTATGCACTAATATTTTTTAAATCCATAAATAATATTAAAATATATGCGAATTAAGTAGTGGATATCTCATAGCGTGCTTCTTTATTTATTTTCTTGGCAGGCTTACACGCCCGCGTTGCTTCACTGGTTCTACAAGCGCAGCATCGATGGCAAATTTGTGTGGACTCCGTTCAGTCACTACGACTCGGCGATGTTGGAGACCAGCCTGACCAGCGGTAAGTTGAAAAAAACAAAAAAAAACCAGAATAAGAAAAACAACAACAGCAAAAATTTGTTAATTTGTCGATATATCCCCAAATAATACCGATAAATCTAGTTTTCCCAAAAATAAATTTAACATATAACATATTTCTAAATCTAAAAAGAATCGCGTAAATTTTGATATTTTTCTCTAAAATATTTAATTTTGATAATTTCGTACCCTTATAGCTTTGTCAAAAATTAACTAATTTAATTGATTTGTTTTTTATCATATAAAAGATTTGCCGATATATCTTCAAACAATACCGATATATCGAGTTTTTCCCAAAAAACAATTTTAAAATATTAAATATTTCTAAATACAAAATCTTCACGTACATTTTTATATTTTTCTAAAATTTCAAATTTTGATAATTTTGATTTCACACCCTTATAATTTTGTAAAAAATTATTTAATTTTAGTGATTTTTTTTAATCATATAAAAGATTTCATTTTTTTAAGTTAGTGTTTGTTTTCCTAGATATAATTTTAAAAAACTTCAATCTTTCATAGCTTTACCAAAACTTAACCGGTTTTAATTAAGAATGTCTGTTTAATCACAGTTCTCCCTCTAATTTGATTTTGAGTCAAAATTCTGGTTACAAAGTTTCTTTTAATTATCTAAATCACAGACGAATCCGATTCCACATGCGTTGTGCCCGTTGAGGGCGGTCGCTACGATGTCAACATCAAGGAGCGCACCAAGACGCCCGTCTTCTGGGAGGGCAAGGCCATCGAGGTGCGTCGCTGCTCGTGGTTCTACAAGGCCGTGGACTCCAAGTATGTGCCCTATGCCGAGGCGACGGCAGCAGCCTTGGAGGCGGAATACAAACGGGCAACGGAAACGGGTGAATGGCTCAAGAAGATTCCGCTGGCCAATGGAGAGCAGGTGACGATGCACGGACCCAGCGTTATTGTCCACTTTATGCCACCCTCGCATGCGGACACCTGGGGTGGCACCGTTCAGAGTTCGTCGCGTCCGTTGGTCGTCAAACGAGACTTGAATGATTTCAAAATTCAGCAAGGTGAATCGCAGCGTGTAGATCACTTGCTGTTCATGGTCCATGGCATTGGATCTGCCTGTGATCTGAAAATGCGCAATGTCGAAGAAGTTGGTAAGTATATTTTCAGTCTTCCAAAAGAAAGTTGACTTTTTTTCCAATTTCCTTTTAAATAGTTGACGATTTCCGCATCATCGCTCAGCAGCTGGTGCAGTCGCACTATAAGAATTCCACGGACATGGGCTTGGTGGGTCGCGTCGAAGTTCTACCCATTGAATGGCACGGACATTTGCACTCCGAGGAGCTCGGCATCGATGAGAAACTCAAGTCAATCACGCTCGAGTCCATACCACGATTGAGGCACTTCACCAACGATACGTTGCTGGACGTGCTCTTCTACACGAGTCCCAAGTATTGTCAGAAGATCATGAACACAGTCGCCGATGCCTTGAATGAGGTCTATTTGAAGTATCGCATGCGACATCCCGAATTCAATGGTGGCGTCTCTTTGGCTGGCCACAGTCTGGGCTCCTTGATACTCTTCGATCTGCTGTGCCATCAGGAGCCGCTCAAGGAAAGCGAAGAGGAAAATAAGGTAATCAAATGAGATATTTAACCAGGGATTGACACCGAAACGAATTTAGGTTTTAGTTACGGTTTCGGTTATGTTCGCATTTAGGTTATCAGTTATCGGCTACGCAAAGTCTTTGAATAAAGGTTTTTTAACGGTGAACCGGTTTTTGTATGTTGCGGTTTTAAAATACCGGTATGGTTTCGGTACACAAAAAAACATTTTTTTGAAAAAAAAAAATTAATATAATAATAATAATAATTAAAAAGGCATTACTTTCTTAATGTTTTATTTACACAATTTTTTTCACATATTTTTCAGTTTGATGTAGTTTCGTTACATTTTAACAATTTTAATATTAAATTTAACAAATTTACTTTATTTGCGCTTATTCAGTGCTATAAAAACTCGATCATGAATATCATAAAAAAAATTCAAAATTAAACATTTGAAAATTAAAACCAAAAATTAAAAAGAAAAAGAAAATCAAAAATAAAATACAAAACTAATATTAAAATATCAGAGATCGCAATTAGGAGTCGGAAAGAATCGAAAAAGTTCAACATTCTTCGTTTTAAATTATTTTTTACTTGTTATTTGAATTTTTATTATAAAAATTTAAAATAAAACAAGCTTTCAAAATTGTATGTAAAAGTTACTTACTCCAAATTCTTAAAATAACAATTAAAAATAAAACTTTTTTTCAATTTTTATTTCCAATTTTTAAAATAAAAATTGAAAAAAAGTTTTATTTTTAATTTGTTTTTGTATGTATGAAAAACCCTTCTAAATGAAACGGTTATTTCGGTTTACAGAGTTTCGACTTTAAGGCCAAATGAAAAAATTTTTTTTCGGTTTCAGTTACGGTTTAAGTTTTAATCGGTTTTTACCGGTTAAAGGTTACGGTTTTTGTTACGGTTTTAATCCCTGCATTTAACCCTATACAATTTAATAAACTTATTTTTCCCAGGAGAATCCCGATCAGCTGCCGCAGAAAAAGAACCAGAGCGCGGAGCCCAAACAGGTGCAGCTGCCCAACAACGATCAAATGCTGCCCAAGCAGGTCAGCTATGCGATGGGTCTGGGACCGGCTGGAACTGGACAGCCCGTGATTAACTACACCCAATTGATTTTCCATCCGAAGAAGTTCTTCGCTCTGGGCTCGCCCATCGGCATGTTTGTGACCATACGGGGCATTGACAAGCTTGGACTCGACTTTCGTCTACCCACATGCCCCGGCTTCTACAATATATTCCACCCTTTCGATCCGGTTGCGTATCGCATTGAGGCACTGGTCAATCCGGATATGAAGGGCATCCGGCCGGTGTTGATACCACATCACAAGGGACGCAAGCGCATGCATCTCGAGCTGAGGGAGACAATGACGCGTGTGGGCGCGGATATTAAGCAACGATTCATGGACACATTCAAGACCACTTTGGACAGCGTTCATTTTCTGTCCACAGTCACCAAAGTCAAGAAGGAAGCCGAAGAGTCTCTGGCAAAGTCCAAGTCAAAGGTAAACATATAAAAAGGGCTGCATTTTATTTAAACCCATACTAATAATAACTTTAGAGCCCATCACAGGAATTCCATAAGCAAGCTGAGGACCAAGATGAATCATCCGTGGCCACCACATCGTCGCATGCACGCAATCGCACCGATTCCGAGTCTACAACAAATTCAGATCCCGAATTCATTGAATTGGACTTTCCACTGGGCAAACTAAATGACTCGAAGCGCGTGGACTACGTGCTGCAGGAGGCGCCACTGGAGTTCATCAACGAGTACATATTCGCTCTGAGTAGCCACGTCTGCTACTGGTAAGTTTTTGTTCGCTATTTCGTTTAAAGCCGACCTGTAAGGTACCTCATACGAATTCCGAAACTTTTTTAAGGAATTTTAAAAACCAAGAATAAAATTTTAGGAATCCAAAATTGGAAAGAAAAAATTAGAAATCATAAATTAGGAGTTTGAACTAAGAAAAATATTAAGATAACAAAAATTAGGAAATCAAAAATTTGGAAAAGTATCTTTGGTTTTCCTATCATTAAAGATAGGCCCTAAAATGAAATAATCAAAATATGAAAGAGAAGACAACCGTTTTAAATCGCTACTCAATACATACGACCAACACAAAGATGGAAAATTTTTGATTTTTTATATAAGGGGGCACACAATATAAACATGAAGATTTTGAAATAAATGGTTCGAATAAATATCACATGCGCTGGCAATCGAAGTCCTGATTTTGAAATAAATGGTTCGACAAATTTTGTCTCTTTGCTTAAAAATAGAAGAAAACTCAAAATAAAGTATATTTTATTATAAATCTCGCGATTTTTAATAAAATATTTTTGATCTAAATTTTAATTTTTGCTTTTCCAATTTTTGTATTCCTAACTTTTGCTTTCCCAATCTTGTCCTCCTAATTTTGGATTCCTTATAACTGTATTCCTAATTTTGGATTCGTAATTTTAGGTTCCTAATTATTCGATTCCTAATTCTATACCTAGTTTTTTCCGAATTTTCGTATTCTGCGTAATATTTTTCGACATTCGTAAATATAATCGACCTCTTCTATTATTAACAGGGCCTCCGAGGACACCATTCTGTTCGTGATGAAGGAGATCTATGCTGGTCTGGGCATTAGCACCGATAGCCAAGTACCGCAGCAATCCATGACCATTGAGAGGCCAAGCTCACGTAATAACAGTCTCAGTCAGTCGCTGTTGCCGATGTGAGTTGACTATTTGGACACACTGTTTGTTATAGCTCGTTATCGTCTATATTACATCCCTATTATTACATATTACAAATATCTAGTGACAATTTATTTAACTATGTTATTTGTTAGCAAAATCATTCAAACAATTTTTAATATGTGCAACTCGAACTTGGTTAATGGTTTTAACAAATTAAGAAGTCTTGCGTTATCAAAAAACAATCCGCAAAGGATCACAGTTTGAGATGCTTTACACACAATTTATGAAACTATAAATGTTTGTGTACACTAACTATATTTAGACTGCATATCTACTATGTGCTGTTGTTCTTTTTGTAATATTGACTTTGTAATTTTTTTGAGCGTATGCTAAATAAAAAAGTGTATGTCCACAATTATTAAAATAATAAATTGCGATAGCAGCACAAACCAAAAAGTATGAGTTTCTCAAGGCGCTAAAAATGCGAAAGTTGAATCGGTGCAGAAGAAATTGAAAATCGCGCCCCGACGGTAAGCAACCGTATGGCAACCTTGGCTTCCAAAACACGGTGGCAACCATCAAGCCACAGAAAAAACATAATTCATATTTAACTCTTTTTTTAAAAATTAGTCTATTTTGCTATTTGTTTAATTTTGAAGCTAGAGTTTTGAAAATTTTACACGAACTTTTCTTACATTTTTCTCGATTTTTTAAAATTTTATTTAGAATTAATATGCCCACTTTACCACACGAAGGGTGACATGAGCGAAACCTTTTTTTAAAATGAATTTTATTACGTTCTCTTTGTACTTTCGTTGTACTATATTACTAAATTTTGCTAAAAATAATAATTTCCGAAAAACATCTGCATTTTCAATTTATTTATCGCAATAATCGATGGATGCAAGTAAAAGCTATCGTTATCAGCAAATTTAGTGCTGTACAACGTTTTAGTAGGTGTTATCATTATCGCTATCGGCTGACCACCACAATCTATCGGTCGTCTACTAATTCATTCATTACTTTCTATTATTTGTTGTAAATATTTTTTTAAATGCAATAATTTGCGCGTAAATCGAACCCAAAATAGGCCAATATGAGGCTATAAAGTGTCAGCTGGATTATGTGCATGTTGTTTGTCGCGAAATATAGCACAATTGCGTTTTTTCCACCTGCCAAGTGTGCGCACAAGGACGGCGCTGTTGTTGTTGTCGTCGTCATTTCGCTGTAATTTTCCCAGTGCCAAAAAAAAACAGAAGATTGTTAAAAAAGCGCTGCTGCAGCGTATGCTGTCAATGGGTACCTGGCGCTAAAAGGGAACACCTGGTTCAAGAATCCATTCAATAATGCAGACACCAAGACGATGACGAAGACGACTATGAACATTAATCAGGTAAGCAGCAAACTCAGTGTGTAAAGTGCCAGCAACAACAACAACAGCAGCAACAGCTACTTTGCAGCGCTTCAGTGACTATATATAAAAAAAAACGCCACTTGCTCGCTCGCCCGACCAAATATGTATTATGTGAGCCATGATGGAATAAGTATAAGGTGGTCTCGTCGACAAAACGTAGTCCGTTAACGACGAGGTGTGTTCAAAAGAAAAGGTGAATTTTGAATTTTTTTAAAAAGTACTTATTTTTTCATCAATATCTATTTTGTCAAAGTAATCGCCCTCGAATATAATACACTTGTGCCAACGCTCTTTCCAATCCTCGAAGCACTTTTAAAATGCACTTTTCGGTATGGCCATCAGCTCGATCTTCGATTCTGACTTGATCTCATCAATTCAGGCAAAGCGCTTTCCTTTCATTGGTCTCAGGGAGCCAAATCTGGTGAATACGATGGTTGGAGCATGATTACGGTGTTGTTTTTGGCCAAAAAACCACGAACAAGCATTGAAACTGCTATTTTAACCCCTTTTTCCACCTTTTCAAACAAAAAGTGGATTTTTAACAGTTTTTGAAAATATATAAAAAAATACTAGCGAAGAGATTTTTGAATTTTTTTTTTGCTGTCCCTCTTAGAATTGTTTGAAGAATTTTTGTGCATCATTTGGAGCTCTTTGTTCCATTTTAAACGCAAAATTTAATACATATTTCTTGACCCTTATTTTACAAAATTCAAAAATCGAAGAGAACACAAAAAGGTGACTAACCTTTTCAGTGGCCAAAAACAAACTACTAATCCAAATTGGCTGCTAATGAAACCATATGATAAACATATGTGTCCGATTATAACAAAAATAAAATAACAATAATGGAATGTACACAGCCAGCGAAAATTCAAAATTCACCTTTTCTTTTGAACACACCTCGTATGCTGATAATTATTGCGAGGGAAAGGGATAGCAAGCAAGCATTGAACTTTTACGGACTAAAAGACCACCTTATACTTATTCCATCATGATGTGATACTCAGAGCATGCATTCTCTCTCTAACGCTATTGTTGTTGTTGCTGAAAAAGATGCAATTGTTAAAGCTTATCTATGGTTCGCTTTTGTATGTTTCAGTTTTGAAATACATATATGTATTCGGGTACGTAGTTGAAACGGAAACTGGAAACGAGAAATACTCACACACAACACGCTCAGCACAAAGCACAAAAATTGCAAGATAAGAATAAGCTATATATGTATATGTACAAAACGCCTCCGCCAAAGCTCTCTATCTAACGGAATTCACTCAAAATCGCAATGAGTTGGCTACGAACGAGTCCATTGCGTCAGAGTCTTACCCGGAACAGTGGCAACTCTGGCAGCGGCAACTCTGGCGGTACAACGACACTGCGTCAACGGCCCATAGACGCGGCCACAGACTGTGATCCGCGTGCCTGCTACGATAGCTTCTGTAAGCACTGGCAGCAGGCGCATGAGATCATCCAACATCCAGCTGCGGGTCCGCCCACCCACGATGATGTGCTGGGCGTGGTCTCACATCTGGATTATATGGTTACCTTATTGCTGGTGGAGCTGCATCATTGCAACAAAGTGTCACTGCCCACAACGGATGCTGCACCGCCGGCAGCGCCGTGTTTGGAATATCTGCTAAGCGAGAATCTGCTGGACAAGCTCTACGAGTGGGCGAGCACAACGGGTCGCTATGCGAACGCCGTGCGGCTGGAACAGCTGAAGCTATACGAGCTGCTTGTCAGTCATTCGCGTCACCAGCTGCTGTGTCACGAGCCGTTTCTGCGACCGCTCCTTAAGATACTGGCCTCCAGTCAGGGCGAGATCTTTCCGCCCGATCTGGAGAAACGTCTGGTGATCCTGCTAAATCAGCTGTGTGTAGTGCTCATGCAGAATGTCCATCTGCTCGATTTGTTCTTCTTCTCGGCACAGACACAGGTGCAGGAGCAAATACAAAACGGCAGCTTGCCGGTGCCCAAAAGTGGCACCACCACCAAGTAAGTGATGAATCTTAGTTGACAGACGCTTAAGGCTGAGATATCAGTGACAGCTTAAGCAAATGTCAGCAGACTACGGTGGGCACGAAATCAGAATTCAACATCAAGTTGGGAGCAGCCGCTGCTCCCGGAGCCACTGCGTGCCCACCGCTGCTGTAAATCGGTACCTCATACGAATTCCGAAACTTTTTTAAGGAATTTTAAAAAAGAAAAAAAAACCAAGAAAATTTTAGGAATCCAAAATTGGGAAGAAAAAATTAGCAATCATAAATTAGAAATTTAAACTAGGAAAAATATTCAGAGTACAAAAATTAGGAAAAAAAAAAATTGGGAAAAGTATCTTTGGTTTTCCTGTCATTGGTTAAATTCTTTTGAATGATCAATCATCAAAAGAAAAAGCCAGAGACTTTGTAGTTCAAGCGTGTCAAGAAGCTGATGATCAAACTATTGCATTTCTACCAAAACACGTAGATTTTGAAATAAATGGTTTGAATAAATATCACATGCGCTGGCAATCGAAGTCCTGATTTTTAAACACATGGTTCGACAAATGTCCTTTTGCTGATAGGAAAAAGCTGAAATCAAAAAGATTTGATTAAAAATCGCGCAATTTTTAATAAAATATTTTTGATTTTGGCTATTCCTAATTTTTGCTTTTCCAATTTTTGTTTTCCTAATTTTTGCTTTTCCTATTTTTGTTTTCCTAATTTTTGTTTTCCCAATTTTGGATTCCTAATAACTGTATTCCTAATTTTGGCTTCGTAATTTAGGATTCCTAATTTTTCGATTCCCAATTTTAAATTCCTAATTTTTTTCCGAATTTTCGTGTTCTGAGTAATATTTTTCGACATTCGTATATAGAATCCTATAAATCAATTATTATCACACTCTACTTCCTTTATTTAGCTTCATCATCTTCTCATTGCTCATACCGTATGTGCATCGGGAGGGCAGCCTTGGCCACCAAGCACGCGATGCTCTGCTGCTCTGCATGGCGCTGTCGCAGAAGAACTCCAACATTGGCCACTACATAGCACAATACTCGTCCATTTGTCCGCTGCTCGTCACCGGCCTCGGCGGCCTCTACTCCCGCCTGCCCAACAGCATCGAGATCAGCTCCATTGATTGGCATCGCATCACACCCGACGATGTCACTGAAATTCCCGAGCTAACGTTGTTTATGAATGCCCTGGAGTTCTGCAATGCGGTGGTGCAGGTGGCGCATGAGATGATCAAGCAGCAGTTGCTGGATTTCATGTACCAGGGATTCATTGTGCCGGTGCTGGGACCGGCCATCCTCCAGGTGAGTCTTCGTGTCTCTCTCTTTATGCGCTCACGTAAAAACTTGTCTTCGATGCATTTCTGTGGTGTTGGTTGCAAAAATTGTCACTTGTCCCGGTGCTCTTGTGCCTGTGTGTGTGTGTTTGCTTCTACTTACTTTATTTCAATTACTACGTTTATGCGCAACGCGTTATCAGGATAAGTCGCTTAAACGAAAAAAGATAAATACGAAAAGACTCACAATTAAATTAAGTGAGTTTAAAAAAACTTAAATGTAAATTCTGCAAAACAATAAATTTTATTTAAATTTGATTTTATGATTTTAAAATCATGATAAAACGCACATTTCTTTATGCATTTTATGAAATTTAAAGAAAAATGAAAGATAAATACAAAAAGTCTCACAATTAAATTAAATTGATTTTGAAAAATTTTAATGTAAATTCTTAAAAGCAATAACTTTTCATTAAATTTGATTTCATGATTTAAAAATCATAATATAACGCACATTTCCTTACGGATTTTAATAAAACTTAAAGAAAAATGAAAGATAAATACAAAAAGTCTCACAATTAAATTAAGTGAATTTGAAAAATTTTAAATGTAAATTCTTTAAAACAATAAATTTTATTTAAATTAGATTTTATGATTTAAAAATCATAATGTAACGTAAATGTCTTTATGCATTTTATGAAATTTAAAGAAAATTAAAACATAGGACTTATGATTTTAAATAATAAGTAAAACAATTTTAAAATAAAAGTTGCATTAAATTTGTTTTTAATTTTTTGATTTATTTATACTAAATATTTTGTAACTTAATTTAAATAACAATTTATCCTGCAAAGGAATAAATAATTCAGAGAGTTTCCCAATGATCTAAATAATTTTGTATCAAGTTTATTTTTGTATTTTCGATAACTGCTTTAAACTCTTGATCGCGTTATGTACACGGCATAAACGTAGTATGTATAATATGTGTGTTATCCTATTTTTTTCTTTATGGGCTGACCCCAAAGCTAACAAAAAAACCACCTCGCCTCGAAATCTCGAAACAACTTTTTGCGCGTTCAATTCACAGACACTGAAGGGCAAACATTTTCAGACGAACATCGACTCACAAATCTCGGCCATGTCCTATCTGGATCTGATACTGCGCTCCATCACGGAACCCGGTCTGATGCGTGCCTTTGTCAAGTTTCTGCTGGACACGGAGAAGTTTGATGGTGAACGCATCTTGGATGCGCTCGTGGAGCGTCTCCATTCACCGGATGCGAATCTGTGCATGGTCACAATGGCTCTGTTCGATACGCTGCTGGGTCTGCACTGTGAGGATCTGATGCTGGAGCTGTTGCTGAAATACATGTTGCCGGGCAAACATGTGCCCATCTCGCATCGCCACAAGATCAACAAAATCGATCCGTATCTGAACACCACAGAGTTCTTTTTGGAACTCACGCCGGATGTGATGAAGCGAGCCCGGGATCTGGCGCGTCCCAAGAGCGTGGAGCTGGCGGAACCAACGGCAACCTTAATGCTGCCCAGCCTGCCCTCGCCGGTCATGAGCAAGACCATCGGCGCCAACTGGAACTATTATGGCCACTATGCGGGCGACAGTTTGTATGCCAACATCCAGGCGTATCTCTTTGAGGCGCACTCGAGGATCGCCCAATGCCAACGCGACTGCGTCAAATGGGCGAATAACTATCGCTACCAGAAGTGGCCACGTCAGGGTCAGGCCCGTGCCACGGCCCATGCTCTGGAGCTGGCCAAGCAGTTCTTCAGCGAATTCGGCACAGCCACGCCGATTGTGCTGCCTGTCGTTAGCGAGCTTGGCGAGAAGCAAATGGACAGCCTGCAATCCATTGGCGAGTCCAGCGGCTATGAGTCGTTCAAGTGGCGACCTGCCGACGAGGATGTCGATGGGACCAACGATGTGACCACAACAACAGTGGCCAGCGACACGGATCTGGAGCACAACAACAGCACAAGCAATCACAACAACAGCAGCAGCATCAGCTGTGGACGACGCGACTCCTGGCGCATCTCGCACAGCACTCGCAACGAACTGTTGCTCACCGACCTGGATTTCTCGGAGGATTTGTTTGCGCAGGGCACCGTAAGCTTAGGTGAGTTTTATATTTTTAATTTGAGTATACTACAAAATTTTTTTTTATTTTTAACATTTTAAAATTCTATATTAATAATTAAAGCAGGAACCGTAACGATTATAAATTTTAAAATATCAGGGGTGCCACAGAAATCGCTTTCACTTGAATTTGACATAAATTTCATACAAATTTAAGTCAAATTCAAGCGAAAGTGATTTCTGTGGCACCCCTGTATAAGTTATTAAATTAAAGTTATTTGTTGATTTTTATGAAAAAAAAATTGAAAAAAAACGCATGTTTCGATCTAAATAAAAAAGATATAAAGTTATAATTATATTTCACATTTTATTTAAAAATAATAATTTAATTCTTATTTTCAATTATTATTTAAGCAATTGAAAAAAAAGCTATTTTTCAAATTTCATTATAAAAAAGTGTTTTTTTAATTTCCATATTATCATTGAAAATGCAAATGATTTTTCTATTTTTATTTTAGCAATTGAAAAAAAGTTATTTGTCAATTTGTATTATAAAATTTAATTCAATTCTTATAATAAAAAATTAAAAATAATTTTTACTTTCAATTTTTATAATACAAATTGACAAATAACTTTTTTTTCAATTGCTAAAATAAAAATAGAAAAATCATTTGTATTTTCAATGATAATATAAATTGAAAAATAACTTTTATTTTATAATTTTTAAATAAAAAATTTAAAATAAAAGTTTAGCCAGTTTCACAAAACTCTAACTTGAGGTCCCTGAATTTAAGTTTAATTTTTATCGAAATTAACGATTAATGATAAATAGTAAATGTGTGTTCATTTGAATTTACAGCTGCGGTCAAAAAAATAGTAGTGCCTGCAATGAACTTACAAAAGCTCAAAATTTAAAGACTTTTAATTTATCCAAATTTTTTATTTAATTTTTTTAAGATACGTTATTATATTGTAAATCCATCTGAGAAATCAAAGATAGTGAACAGTTATTATTTTTCGACTTAGGAATTTTTTTCTTGTAATAGTCTGAAAAATGGCCGGTCAAAATAATAGTAGTGAATGCATTAAAAGTGGAAAAAAAGGATATTAAGCAGGAAAAACACTTGATTTGATATTTATAATTGTTATTTGATAATTTTCTATAAATTGTATAAAAAATATTTTGCTTAGAGTTGTTACAATGGGGCGTGGCAAGCATTGCACTCCAGAAAAGCGTGCTCCTATAAAAAATTTATATCAAAAAGGATAACGTTTAAGGAAGTGGACAAATTTGATTAGATGATTGCCAACCATAATCAGAAACGCCATTAAGTAGTCGCCAAAATAGGATTAATGTGGAAGACCTCGATCCATGTCCAAAAGACAAGTGACAAAAGTAGTGAGGTTTTTGAAACGCGACCCTTTTGCTCCTGCAGCACTTAAAAAAAAGGACTTTGGTATGGACCAAAGTGTGTAAAACATTCTTAGATGTTTGCGAAATAATAATCTGGCAGAAAGAAGCCCGTGAAAAATTCCGTTATTGAAAAAAATACCTGCCCAAAAGCGATTTCGATTTGCTAAGGATCATCTGAATTGACCCTAGAGAAATAAAAAAACCTCTAGTGGTCGGATGTGTCCAAAATTATTTTTATTACTGGTCGAGGATCTCGACAACATGTAAGGTATCCGTTAAAGTCCGAATATCAGCCCAGATTCACCTGCAGGACTATCAAACATTGTAGTATGAGAATAATAACCTGGGCGCATTTTCACATTACTGGGTCCTACCCATATAATGGATCATAACCATAATGGAAAGGCACGAACAAGTGAAAATTCTGCAGGACACTATGCTACCGTATTTTTCAGATGATATGCCGATAATTTGGTGGTTCCAACAGGACATAGCCCCAAGGCATATCAGCAAATCTTCGAAAGAATGGTTCGCATAGAAAAAAGTTAATGTAGTGGAGTGGTCACCACGGTCCCCCGATCTGAATCCCATTGAAAATTTGTGGTCCGATATGAAGAAGGATATTGCCAAGCATCAACCAACAAATAATATTCATCTTTGGAAGATCGCTAGCAGCGCCTGGAGCTCAATACAAACAGAACGATGTAAAAGCCATGATCCGTCGTTGTAAGGCGGTAATCAAGATAAAGGCTTCACAACAAATTACTAAATTTGTTAATTATTAAGTGCATTTAACATATCTAACCTTTTAAATAAAAAAAAGGGGTTTTGGATCGTTTTCATCATTAAAATTTTTGAATATGTTCATCACTACTATTATTTTGACCGCCCATTTTTCAGGCTATTGCAAGAAAAAAATTCCTAAGTCGAAAAATAATAACTGTTCACTATCTTTGATTCCTCAGATAGATTAACAATATATTAACGTATCTTAAAAAAATTATATAAAAAATTTGGATAAATGAAAAGTCATTAAATTTTGAGTTTTTGTAAATTCATTGCACGCACTACTATTTTTTTGACCGCAACTGTATATTGTAAAAGTTATAAAAAGAGATTTCATTGTTTTTATTTTATTATCTATTTTTGGTATATATATTTTACACATGCTCTTTATCTTTCTCCAGGTCCCTTTCTCAATGCCATTTGGGGCAAACTGCAAACCTTTACGAGCAACTCCTTGTATGTCAATCTGCACCTGACCGGGCTGATAACGCGACTCGCCTGGTATCCCTTGCCGCTGATCCACTCGCTGCTGCTGCGCTCTGACATTGCCATCACCTCGGACACGCCCTCGTTTCATCAGGTGCTGCGCATGCTCAAACAACAAATTGATGCCGAGCTGCCAGTGGCTGAGAATTCGCTGGAGATTATCGATGTGGCACGTTCATATCTGATTGATCGCGAATTCCGTTTGGTTAATGTCCGTAAAGTGAACGACAATTCGCCGATGCATCAGCAGCAGCACAACAACAATCATAGTTATCAGCAGCAGCAGCATCATCAACAACTGGCCAACAATTCCGCACAACAACAGGGACAACAGCGTTCCGCATATGCCACATTATCGGCGGCAACACCGGTGCAAGCATCGCCCAGCAGCGCCTACGATCCGTTCAGACGCAGCGACAACAAACGACGCAGCATCAGCAAGTCCATCACGAGCATGTTCAGCCGACGATCCGCCTCATCTACGGCACCAGCAACAACTAATCCCGGTAGGTGTTGTCAGGCCAATGTCTTGTGTCTAACCAAAAACAATTGCACATTTATTCTTTTTACAAAACAACCAAACAAAACAAAACAAATTCACAAGATAAAGAAACGAAACGCAGCAGCGGATGTTGGAACAAAGTCGGTTTTGGTTTCGGGATCTTAACCATAAAACACTCATGCACCAAAAACACTCATAAAAACACAAATAGATTCTTAAAGATTGATTGCACTAGTTGATTGATTGATTGATTCGGTACCTCATACGAATTCCGAAACTTTTTTAAGGAATTTTAAAAAAGATGAAAAAAAAAACCAAGAATAAAATTTTAGGAATCCAAAATTGGGAAGAAATAATTAGGAATCATAAATTGGGAATTTTAACTAATAAAAAAATTCTGAGTACAAGAGTAAAAAAAAAAATTGAGAAATTTATCTTTGGGTTTCCTATCATTGGCCCAAAAAATATACAATCAAAATATGATTGGGTAGATAACCAGATAACCGTCTTTTATTTTTTAGCCGTAAATATTTTTCATTATGGCTTTTTCTAATTTTTGTTTTCCCAATTTTTGTTTTCCTAATTTTTGTTTTTTCAATTTTACTCTTCCCAATTTTTGCATTCCCAATACTTATCTTCCTAATTTTGGATTCCTAATACCTATATTCGGATTCGTGATTTTGGATTCCTAATTATTCGATTCGAAATTTTGGATTCCTAATTTTTTTTCCGAATTTCCGAATCGATTGATAAATTATTTAATTTATTAGCCAGTCAATCTGTTTACACCACACAACACAACATTTATAACATTTAGATTTTGTACAATGTCTGCAGATTGTCGTTGCTTATAATGAATTTGTCTCTCTCTCTCTTTTTTATTGTTTATTTTTTTGATCGATATGATTTTTTTCTACTACGAAAATCTTAGCTTCATCTGGCTTATCACAAATTTACGCATTCTTCACCGGTAAATATTTCACGCTTAAGTAACAAAAAACCAATAAAGGTGTTATATAATAATAATCAAAAATAAAAACTAATGTAATTATTGATTATAATAAAACCCAAACTAAGTAATTACAATTATAATATGCATAGTTGTTAGCTGTTGAAATTGTTGAATAGTCCCGCTGTCTCCTGTTGCTTTGTACATATATGTATGTTGCTCTAACCTGTCTCCCACTAATAAAACATTTGTTGTTCATATCTCGTAGTTGTTACCGCTTAACCCAATTAACTCTTCACTCTTATGTTGCACAACTAATTCAAGTTTGCATTTTACAGGCGCTGCCTCGAATTTGGTGGGTGGAAATAACTCGGAGGCGAATGTAAAGGACAATTCGCGGGGCAACACCTGTGAGACGAGTCTGAGCACAACGCCACGACACGAGGCACAGTCCGCTGGAGCAGGCGCAACCAGCAACAGCAACAACAGCTCCATGGGCGGCTCCTCACAAACATTGTCCGGCACACACTCAACAAGCACGCTGCACGGCAACGAGAGTGGAGTTCAACAAACGGGCAGCTTTAACTCGGAACCCGTGTCATTGGACTCGGTTGCGTCGATGGGCATCATAGCAAATACCAGCGGAACGGAACGTTCACGGGATCTGGCCTTGTGTGCCGTATTGCTGGACGAATGGCTCAAGGAGCTGGCGGCAATTGCCTTAGAACAAAGTGTTGTTTTGGTCACAGAGCAATTGCTTTGACAACGGACAGGCAGTTGTTTAGCACACAATGGTTATCGGATTTGTTGACGTTTATTTATTTAACCAGTTCAATTATTTTTTAATGATACCTTATTACTTTGCTGTTAAACTATCCAAATTGTATTAGTCTATATGTTATTTTTTAACCATTTCGTACGAACAAAATCGCACTTTTGAACAGATTTACCATAAAAATTACTCGTTATTCTATGTAGTTTTTAAGTTTAAAATTGTGAACAAAAATTCGTTGCTAGCTGACAAAACAGACAATTTTTAAGTGTTCAAATGTAAAAAAAAATTATTCTAATTACAAGCAATAGGCATATACATAAATATTATATATACACCTTTCTACAAAAGAAGTTTTTACACCACAGCATCATACCATTTAAATATGTAAACATTATATGTATCTATTTTTGCAATATATATTTTATGCTTTTATGTATATACAACATGAAATTATATAGGGAATTTTTAACTAATGAGAAAGTATTAAATTGGTCCAATTAATTAAAAACTGCACACACAAAAAAATAAGTCTTTTAATTTTGAAAAATTAATAAATTGTGCTTTATCGATAACTTTCATTCAAAGAAATGCATTTTGGCGCCAATAAAAATGAACTAGTCTACCAACACTGACATCGTCGTCTGCAGCATTTATCGATAATCAATAGCAACGTCAGTGTTGTAAAAGATGTACTAACGAGAAGCTTCTGATTAGATTGTGAAATAACTCAAGAAATACAAATAATACAAATATTACGACAAACATAAAAACACACGTGCAGCACAAATATGCAAAAAGTAATTGGCCGATTGCAAACGCACATGCTGCGGCCCAATGCCAAGGCAATTGCGTATATTATGCGACCGGAATCCACAGCAGCCGCCGCCGCAGTCAATGAAACAACAACAACACCAATAAAATTCGCGGCCACATCAAAAGGTAAGAAATACCAATTGGAAGTATGTTGCATATGTTTTATGTATTCTTGTGTTAGATTTTCGTGAGCGCCAAACGCGTTTCAACATCAGGAATGATCCAACCGAGGGGCGACCCATCTATTTGGACGCACAGGCCACCACGCCAATGGATCCGCGAGTGTTGGACGCAATGCTGCCGTTCCTGACCAATTTCTATGGCAATCCGCATTCGCGGACACATGCCTACGGCTGGGAGACCGAGCAGGCGGTGGAGAAGGCACGCGAACAGGTGGCCAAGCTAATTGGCGCTGATCCCAAAGAAATTGTCTTTACATCCGGTGCCACGGAGTCCAATAACATTGCAGTCAAGGGCGTCGCACGTTTCTATGGCACGAACAAGAAGCATGTGATTACCACACAGACGGAGCACAAGTGTGTGCTGGACTCGTGTCGTGCGCTGGAGAACGAAGGATTCCGGGTCACCTATTTGCCGGTGGAGACCAATGGCATCATCAGTATGCAGGAACTGGAGGCGGCCATGACACCCGACACATCCCTCGTCTCCATAATGACGATCAATAACGAGATTGGCGTACAACAGCCCATCAATGAGATTGGCAGGCTGTGCCGCTCCCGCAAGGTATTCTTTCACACGGATGCGGCGCAGGCGGTGGGCAAAATCCCGCTAGATGTGAATGCCATGAACATTGATCTAATGTCCATCTCGGGGCATAAGATTTATGGGCCTAAAGGCGTTGGCGCCTTGTATGTGCGACGTCGTCCCCGTGTGCGTCTCGAGCCCATCCAGAGTGGAGGTGGACAGGAGCGTGGCCTGCGCAGCGGCACAGTTCCAGCTCCCTTGGCTGTGGGTCTGGGCACAGCCGCTGAGCTCTCGATGCTGGAGATGGAATACGACAAGAAGTGGGTTGATTTTCTGTCCAATCGATTGATTGAGAAGTTAACCACGGCTCTGCCCAATGTGATACGCAATGGAGATCCGGATAAAACGTATAATGGTTGCCTCAACCTATCCTTTGCCTACGTCGAGGGCGAGTCGCTGTTGATGGCACTGAAGGATGTGGCCCTCAGCAGTGGATCGGCCTGCACCTCGGCCTCGCTGGAGCCCTCGTATGTGCTGCGTGCCATTGGCGCCGATGAGGATCTGGCCCATAGTTCCATACGCTTTGGCATTGGACGTTTTACCACGCTTGAGGAGGTGGACTATACGGTGAACAAGTGCATCAAGCACGTGGAGCGATTGCGCGAAATGTCGCCGCTGTGGGAGATGGTGCAGGAGGGCATCGATATTAAGTCCATACAATGGTCACAGCACTAAGTGCTCCCCCTATTAACAATGTTGCAGTACAATACATATATACGTATAATATAATTAATTAAAATAGTTACAAGCGCAACGCAAATTGAATAAAACGATTCAATACGAAAGTCAAAAAATATTACTCAGAATACGAAAATGTGGGGAAAAAATTAGGAATCCAAAATTAGGAATACAGTTATTAGGAATCCAAAATTGGGAATCGAATTATTAGGGTTCCAAAATTAAGAATCGGAAATTAGGAATAGTTGTTAGGAATTTAAAATTAGGAAGACAAAAATTGGGACACAAAAGTTGGGAAAACAAAAATTAGGGAAAACAAAAAATTGGGAAAACAACAATTAGAAAAA
>JBAMBJ010003367.1:0-38111 GCA_037043495.1 Drosophila recens
GAACAGACTTGGTCAGAATGTAAGAATCAGTCCTAGGCAAACAATCTGTGAATTTGGTTGAGATATCTTAAGAAACAAAAAAGTTTTTCACACTAAGCAATTCCGTGATTTTTGACCCACTTATAGGTCGAATTTCGCAAAAAGCCGTCTTATTGCATAATGAAATTGTCTCAGCTATGTTGTGTGAAAATTTCAGCATTCTATCTTTTACCGTTTGGCCTACACGTTGATGTGTCAATCAGTCAGTGAGTCAATCAGAACAAAGAGTTTTATATATATAGATGTTACACATATTAATGATAAAAAGAAACTACTATAGCTGTCAGAGAAACGATCGTTCGAAAATTAAATTTTTGTGTGTACCCATAATTTTGTCCAAAATATTTTTAGACGTTTCTCTGCCAGAGCATCAAATCTTCGGCGTGCCGCAGATAACTTTACTTTCTTGTTTTATGTTTTGGTTTTGATTTTGTTTACCGTATTGCCCGCTATGTGTTGTCCATGCTCGGTGCTCACAATGTGTATGATTTCGCCGCCCGAGCGTATGGCAACCTCGCCGAGTATGCCGCCCACAGCCTCCTCGGTTTCGTTCTCACTTGCGGATCGCTCGCCGTACCACAGCATAAACAGCTGCAAAAACATGCGCAGAAAAGAGATGAATATAGTGTTAGTTGAGCAAGCTTTAATAGTTGAAAGCTTGAGTGGGAGAGAGCCTTTAAAAGCTCTCTCTCACGCAAAGAACTCACGCGTATGCGTTTCTTTAGCAGCGTTATGGCCGCATCCTGAACAATTTCGGTGTGCGGTGGTATCACAGCCGTTGAGATGAAAATGGCACTGTCGTAGGGTACTAATTCGGCGGCCTGCAACACGCCTACAAAAGCATTGCCGCCCTCATGCTCCTTGGTGCTATTCAGGCCCGCAATGAACTCGCGTGTGTTGTTAAAGCTAAAAGCGGATGGCACACCTGCCAAAAAGGAGCAACAATGTTATCGATATATTAACGGATTCTATAAAAATATTACTAAGAATACGAAAATTGGGAAAAAAATTAGGAATCCATAATTAGGAATCGAAAAATTAGGAATCGAAAAATTAGGAACCCAAAATTACGAATCCAAAGCTAGGAATACAGTTATTAGGAATCCAAAATTAGGAAGACAAAAATTGGGAAAACAAAAATTAGGTAAAACTTAAATCAAAAATAGTTTATAAAAAATCGAGCGATTTTTATTTTTATTTTTCCCGATTTTTTTTTCCTAATTCTTTTTTTCCTAATTTTTGTACTCTGAATATTTTTCTTAGTTGATATTCCTAATTTATGATGCCTAATTTTGTCTTTCCAATTTTGGATCCCTAAAATTTTATTCTTGGTTTTTTTTTCTTCTTTTTAAAAAGTTTCGGAATTCGTATGAGGTACCATGTTATTGAACTAGAGACGATTAACTTACCCGATTCATTTAGGGTGACTAGCACAATTTTGATATTGATATTCTTGTCCTGCAGTGCATCAATGTACAGTCGCTTGGCCTGATTCAGTGAGGCAGCCGAAGGATCCACAATCACGGCCAGGGGCATGCGAATGTAAACATCCTTGATGTAGTTGCGCAGTTGATCCGCAGGCAACAACTCTGGCTTGGCCAAATGTATGTGCTTCGATTGCTTACGTGGCGCTGGCGTTGTTGTTGTCGTAGTTGTTGTGGTAGTTGTTGTTGTGCTTGTAGTTGTTGCTGGAGCACTGGTGGCCAACAAATTGGGTGTCAGTGTAGGCCAATTGCCAAAGCCGCCAAAACGCGACTGCAACACTGGAAAAGGCGCTTCTGTTGTGGTGGTTGTGGTCGTTGTGGTCTTTCCAGTGTGATGTTCGAGATTGTCGACCTGATCATCGTAGTAATATTCATCGGAGATGGCCTTGAAGGGCTTCGCATTGTTGTGCGTGGGCAGCTGTTGGACGTGCGCCTGCGGCTGTGCGGGCTCATCATGATAGATGATCTCCTCTTCGTGCTCCGCTGGCTGCGTTTGCTGCTCCACCATCACATCCTCTTCGGTATAGTCGCTGCTTTGGACTTGCGGATATCTTTCCGCTTTCGCCTTGCGCACATACTCGGGCACAGTTGTGGTTGCGGCTGTGGGCAATTCCTCCGGGTGGTGCTGATCTGCTTGGACTACTTCCGCCTGTTCCTCGTCGTGCATTTCATCGTAGTAGTACTCCTGTGAATGCTTCTTCTCCTGCTTCTGAGTGGGCACATCTTCCATCACCTCAGCTGCTGTGTTCTCATCCTGCTCGTTGGATGCCGTCGGAGCTGTGGGCAGTGGCGCCTCTGGCACTCGGATTGTGGTTGCATCCTGCTGTTCCATGGAGGGCAACGCATTATCCGTCTGATTGGATTGGTTGGATGTGTCGTCGCCCTCGACGCTGTTGCGTTGCTGTTGCTTGTCAGCTTCCATATCCGCGTCCTGTTGACCTGGCCCATAGATATCATCGCCTCCTTCGTAACCTGCACTTGCATTGTCACCATTTTCACCATAATCCTCGTTCTTGGCCTCCACTTGGATCTGCAGCAGCGTCAGCAACAGCAGTCCAAATAACCAAAGATTCGTCCGCAGTATCATTGAAATGGAATCTGTTTTACTTTTGTGTTGTTTGGTCAAGTCTTCTTCTTCTTATGCTCCTCTCCTCGTTCCCTCCAACGAATCTGCAAGAAACAAAAAAATTAAATAACATTTTTTGAAAGCAAACCAATGAGAGTTTTTGATTGATTGCCTCTCTTTAAGTTGACGCAATTATCAGCTATTATTATTATTATGGCTGTTATTATTTTTGTGTGTGTTTTTTTTTTTGCTATTATTACGTTCAAATTGCCGTTATTTTCATAAGTAGTTTCGACACTTTCGCAATGCGCAAAAGTGAAATGTGTTTACAATTATCTGATTATTCTCTGCTATTATTAAAAGCAGTTTCAATAATTATCGATAATGGACCATAAAAAAAAAACAGAAGAAAGAACAAATATTTGTGGATAGATGAAGTCTTAATACCCTTTAATATCAGTTTTGTTAATAAATCAATGTTTACCATAAGTTGATCAAGCTAACATTGTTTGAAAACGCTTTAAATTTCAAAAATTTATCATAATTTATCTCATTTATTGATCCAAACTTTCTATGATTGCGTTATAAAATAGTTTGTTCATTTTTTTTATATGACGGGAAGTAATTTTATATTTGCGTTTCATTCCGAAGAATTTAAAAACACATGCTTGACTATATTGACGGGGGAATCGAACTCAGTTATTTTCAAACTGGAAGTTCTACTTATGTGATAGGTCGGCGACTCTAACCACTGAGCTACTGGACCACACAGTTTGTTCATAAAAAAAAAAATTAAGTATATGTTGAAGAAAGAGTTAAACTATTATAGAAAATTATAAAATCTATATTTACTAAGCCCAACCTTTTTAACAATAAGAAATGTCTTAAAAGAACAGTCCACGTCAAAAGTATAATACCCTTTTCGAGGGTATAACTTAAAAGTTAATGACTGTTAAAATTGTTTTTATAATAAATTGTGGGAATTTCTGTCACGTGTCGAAAAAGAATCTGATAATTAATTAAATATTTAAATGGGGAACTTCCATGGAACTTTCGTTTAAAGATGGAAGATGGAAGAATTCCATTAGGAATGTCAGATATTGTTGTTGATATATGATTTAAAACATTTAAGTGAGACAAATTTAAGCTAACTATTTAGCTTACAGGGTATTCTCTTAATCATCGTTATAATCTTATTTTTTGCTATTGAAAGCTTAATTTGCGGAAAAAATTGCGCTTACCACGCTTTAAACTTGATGAACTGCCAGACAAATATTTAAGAAAAGTCATGTTTATGGAAAAGACTCAATGTAAAACATGAAAAGCAAACGAGCGTTAAATACAGCAACAAAACAAGGTATACAATTAAAGTTAAAAAAATCCAAAATGTTGTATGTGCGAAATTGAAGACAACTGTTGAAGGGGTGAAAACTTTTCATGCAAAAAAATTAAATAAAAAATAATAATAAATGCCAAACGGTAGCTAACGCACTCGAAAATCCCCTCGTATATAAATGGATTGCAGAAAAATAAAAACAAACAACTCAAACATATGGTCAAGGTTTTTCGGCAGTTTTTTAAAGTGTTTTTTACTACGTATTTGTCGAAACCTGCTGCAGCTGAGGAAAACGAAGAGCAGGCGGCAACTTTTGAGCCGTTGACATTAGCAAATGACCAAAGCGTGAGACGCACAAAATGCAGCAACAACAACACTGACAACTCATTTATGAAGACACAAGAGTGTGTGTGCATGTTTTTATTAGACCCCATATTAGAGCCATAGCTATTATAATAATAGCCAAGAAAAACTCATGCCTGCGCTTGATTCAAGTTGGCGATTTGATGTTTTAATACCATGAAAGCATTGAAAATTTATAAAAAATATAAGGAGTTGTAATTCAAAAATGTAATTTAATTAAAAACATTTACCTTTATCTTTAAATCATAATAAGTAATTGAGAAAAAAAGGAGTTAAAAAGATTACAAATCAAATGAAATCATAGTCTTAAATAGCGGTATGCATATCAAAACCTTCTATGGTATCTACTAGTCGATCACACTCGTCTTACGATTCTCTCTTGACGTTTTTTTTGCCTTCGCATTTCCAATGTTGTTTCGCTCAATTTGCTCAACTTTTAACATTTAATTAACTAAATGCAATTAGCACTTGAATAACGCGTCAAGTCAACACTAATACATACATTTAAATATGTATGTTTGTATGTATGTCTTTATAAATCTAAGATTTATTTCTTTTATTTAATTTTATTATTATTTTATGAATGCATTTTGCGTTTATTGGTTTGACTTGAGTTTGGATAGCGTCTTGTTTGAATAACAAATTAGCAACAAATCAATTTGAATGATTGATTTCTTGGCTCATCAGTTGTTGTTAATATTGTTGTTGTTGGTTTGTTAATTTGTCTCGTGATGTGTGTGCAACAACGTGGTCAACTCCTGCTCCCAACAGTTGCCATTAATTAACGATATGCAAAAACAAAAATAATAAAATTAAAAGATAAATTAAATAAATCCACACTGAAAAAGCTAAAACGTCGAACCGATGTTTATATGTAGTAGTTGTTGTTGTTGTTGTTGTTATTTACGCATATACAACAACAATAAGACAGGCAACATATGGAAATAAATTAAGTTAAAATATTCTGCGTTCGTTTCTTTTTGGCAGCTGTGCACGAAGCGTTTTTTTACTTTTATAAATTTTTATTTTCTGAATTCGAACATTGATTTGTACGCTTTGGAAGCGTTGCAAGGTCAATGCGTGTATCGAAGATCTCGGATTGCAATTACCATGACATCAAATTCTTTGATTCAATAAAGAATCTGTCTCTGTGCCATTGAGATTCCTCTAAAACGGAACGGAACCAAGGGAAATGCATTTATGCTTTCAATTGACACGTATACGTGTGTGAATTTTCCGTTTATCGATATTATCGGATATTCACTTTGTTCATTCATAAATGTACAGCAAGTGTTTAAGCATTCTTTAACATAAGCACGTAGCTCTTGATTAATATTAAAGCTAATATAATCTCTGTAAAGTTCATGGTTCCGCTTCTTAAGTTATTCAGTTAATTATCTCACTCTACTTAGTTCATATATAATTACATATATATGAGTGAATACATACATATATATTTAAAAGTGTTCAGTCAAGTTTGTTAAAGAGTGAAATCTGTTGATCACATTGCTAATTGTCGGTCATGCAACTCATCTTGACACTTGTAATCAATTTTATGGCCACAAAATAATTATTACAATCTCGTATATCCATTGGGATGCAATTACTTTAACGTTTATAATCCACTTCTTATATAAGAAAATACTACAATTCTGCTATTTTATAAACGGAGGAAACTAAATTACCTTTGGAAATCCCTATAATTAACAGCTTAACTAATTTATGACAAACCCTTACACTGACAATTAAAAAAGTCAATAATAAAAAAAATTTAATTAAATTTTATTGCTCAGAAATTTTTAAAATATTGTGTAATCAGATTGAACTTCAACCTAAAGTACTTAGCATACTCATCATTTAAATAACAGCCCATGAATATTATAAATATTTGATCTATATTTAAATAGGATAAAATACATATTCGTAATCTTATGATAAATAAGATTATCCAAATATCTGCTAAGTTATTTAGATACACAGTTTCTATATCCAAGTTATTTTTATCAAATTCCTAAAAGTTTCAAACAACTCTTAATAGAATAACTTTCAAATTGCTTACGTGCCATCAGAAGGTCTCGAAATCTTCTCATAATTGTAAAATAAACGTGCTCAGCTTAATCAACAAAAAGAACATCATGATCTTAAGTCTGACATCAATCAGAGAACTCAATATATCACTTTTCGATAGCTTTGAAAATGTTCAGTTGACGGGAGATTGTTAATTCTGCGAGTACACACAACAAAGCTGAACAAACTGAAGCTAAAAAGTGTTAGCTCAGTAAATAATTTGTTAATTTGTTTATTATTCTTTATAGGCAATTTATTTTTAATTAACAAAAAATCAAATTAGAGACACAAAGTGGGGATGAGTGTGTGACGGGGATAACAGGCTGCGTTAGTTCATCAATCAACAAACGGCAGCTGATATTTGAAATTCTGCCATTTGCAATTAGACGAGTGGGGAAACTATGGCCAAGGGGGAAGCGTTGCAAGGGGATCGAAATATAATTCACATAGCGCGTAAACATTTGAAATGTACGCTATGATTTTTTATATCACTTGCCTGGCGGTTTTTTTTTTACGGCACGACAAATTAATGAAAAATAATTGCAAAAATTATAAATTCAAATTGCGTTTTGTACACTTTTGTTGTGTTTTTTTAAGGCATACCCTATGTGTATTAAAAGTGTGGGATGTAAATCTTCTAAGTTTATTTGTAAAATATTTAAATTAATTTGCTGTTGTAATAATTGTCTTGCAAATCATAGTATACAAATTGAACTTAATTTCAGTGTATTTGCCAGGGCATCTGTCAGTCGTTCCATTCTAGCAGTGTTTGAAAATTGCGTTCATTTGAAACGCAAACAACACAAAATGCAATTTGCAATAAAAAATGCACTCGAATTGTGGCAGTTGTATTTCTGTTCTCTAGATGTTTCAGAGACCCTTCAGATTAAACCCACGCGCCGTTGACTTATTGTTGTTGTTTCTCAGATTTGTTGTTTTTTTGCTTGACATTGAAATGGCAGCAATTTTGTAAATGATTTATTTGATTTGAGCTTATCGATGCCTAATTTGTTTATATTATTTTCGTCTTTGATTTATATATATTGTGTATATTTAAATTTTTATTTTTGGTCATTTATTGTTCGATTTTCAGTCTGACTTTTGGCATTTTAAGCACACATATTCTTTGTTTTATTTATTGTTGTTGTTTCTTCTCTCTTTCTCTCTCTCTCTCACTCTCATGTAGCACTTGCCTCAGTTTTGTTAGCTTCTTAAGCGACTTCTTGTTGACGTGGCGAACTGGACGTTTATTGTTTAGATTGCATATATTAGCAATAAATAGCGAGTATTATAAATAATTAAGTTTTCGAAAGTATGGATATGGATAGTTGGTGGAACGAACGGTCAGACGTTCGTCTGGCAAACAAATGACTTAGGCAACGAACTTGTTTTTGCGGCCGGACTTTTTGTAGTATATATGAAAAAATATATATATATACGTATATATTTTATATTGAATTTAAAATATGTAAAACGATTGCACTTTATTTATGCTTTTTGCGCACTTCTTTGCATTGTTTATGAATCGACGATTATGCAAAGCAACAGCAGCAACAACAACGACAACAATTTAACAACAAAAATTTAATCACTTGCACTTTGTGCAGTCTTTTTTTTAACCAACGTGCTGTTGTTGTTTTGTATTGATTAACCCGTTTAAATGTACACTTTTTTGTTGTTGTTGTTTATTTAGCAGCGGCACACACGTTGCGTGTTATTTGTGTTGTGTTGTGTGTTGTTGTTGTTGAGCTATGTTCAACACTTGCGGCCGCGACAACGTCTCAAATGAAACTGAAAGCAGAAACAGAAACCGCGACCAACCATCAACCGAAACCAACTCAGCTCAGCTCAATATTTAACTTGACTCAACTTCAACTGTTCGTTCGCACAGCAGCTCTGCTCTGCTCTGCTCTGCTCAGCTCTGCCGACACTCACATTAACGCTGACGTTGACGTTGACGCAAGCAGCAGCTGTTGTTGACGTCGACGTCAGCGCCGTGAGTTTCGTTCGCTCTGTTTAGTTGGAATCTTAAGAGCGTGATGCTGATAAATTGACAACGTGCTGGCCCCCAAATCTGAATAGGCGCCATGTGTAGGTTTCTATTTAGTACAAAATATTGGAATTTTTAAAAGATAACATTTAAGAATATCTTATTTAAAAATGCTAAACTGTTAGATACTCAGTAGCTGAGCTGCGATTTATAGATCAGATATTAACAGACATACTTGTGTGGTAATTATCATGATGATATCTTAATTAATTTGAATGTGGAAAGTTTTGTACTGCCCAAGTTGATAGCTGATAACTCCAGAATACTTGTTTTCATTTCTAATATATTATTGCTTATATTTCTACTCATATCATTGTTACTCCTATTTATTCTACTTTTACTACTACTATTTACATTTCTACTACTACTCCTACTAGTTCCATACTTCTTATTAAGAATTTGAATTTTACTAAATAATGAAAAATAATCTAAAAAAAACTAAAATAATCAGAAATAATAATCTTTTTAAGTAGTCGGATTATTTTTAATTTTTTCTGACTATTTTTGAATAATTTTAATAATTTTAGAATATTTCGGATTTTTTGCAATCGTAATCATTAAATAATCACAGATTTTCAACAATGAACTATATAGTCACTACGAATATTTCCAAAAATAATTTAATTGATTAGTAATTCTAATCGAAATTTAACACTACTAAAATTTTATTTGCCCCGATTTGCATTATTTTTATTGCCTTTTTTTAAGTTCTTTGCACAACGACCTTTTTATTTGTTGCTGTGTTTAAGCGCGAGCAAAACAAAAAACAAAACAATATAAATAATGCTCAACTGGCGTCAACAAAATTCATGTGCCAAAATAATGTGCAAGGCAAACTGAGGTCTCTCACTTCTCTCTCTACATAGGAGGAAGTTCGTCTACCTAAAACCGCCAAAATGGATCGTGTTGCGAATTTAATATTGTTGCTCTGCTCTGCTCCGGTCAGTCTGCCTCATAAAACTCATAAACATGCCCGATGCCATCGATTAGCCTATCAATATACAATATAAAATATATAAATAAAAACAAAGCAAACTGAAAAAAATGAATAAAAACCTATGCGGAACTGCTTGACAAAGGCTATTAAAAGTTTGTTAAAGTTTTCAGTTTAATGGATTTCTATTTGAGTGAATGTTCTTTCTTTCTTCAACATTTCTCTGCAATTAAAAATGCATTTGTGGATTGTTAATTGTTGTGTCTCGGCGTCTCAAGGTTTATTCAATGTTTTTGTTTTTTCTTTTCAAAACCAAAGCATTAGCAAAACGTGGCGAGACATTTTGAAAATTCATTTTGATGCTTTTGTATATCACGAGACATTTTGGCCTAAACATTTGAAGAGAGTAATGTGAGGTTTTAATATTTTCAGAAATATGTGTATCAGGTAGGATCTGAATTTTAGCAAGAGTCAAGTTAATATAGCCAGATAACTGATACTCTTAGGAATAGATTTACCGGGCATATAGGACTTTGTATGTTATTATTCATAAATTTTAGGGTGTTCCGTAGTCGTAGTTTTGAAATGAACTTGCTGCTGCCTTAATGACAACAACAATAACAACAAGCTAATGTGTCTCGGTCTCATCTGTTTTTTTTAGGCAACATTTTATTGTTATTGTTGTTGTTTTTGTTGTTGTCTAAATTGTCTTTTCCAAATAAAATCGTGTGCGTTATGACCTACGTGCGTTGCTCGGCGCTTCCTCAAAATTGCCTCAGCAAATGGTCTGTGGCTTTGAAATTGTGGTTCGTTGAATTTATAATTGCAAAATGTACTTTTTTTATATCATATTCTTTAATGTATTTATGTCATGTTGGGCTACTCATTTTAGACTTCTCTTTTGGCTGAAGGACTTACTTGATTAAGGGCTTTGTAATAAACTCGTATTTGGATTCCTTAACAAGTTTTAAAGACTACAAATCAGATAATTATATATATAAAAGAATGAATGTCAACGAAATTTATATCTATTCAGCTATTGAGATTAAAGATAGATCTTTATAAAACTGCATTAAATATTCGGCATTCCAAATACAGCTGTCGATCTTCCACTTTAAAACATATTTAAGCTGATCTAAATACACTGATATTTCACACTCTACTATTCATTTTATTATTTTGGTTATTTTTATACTTTAAACTAATTTTAAACTTTCAATAAACTTATTTATTGCACATTTTGCGTTGAGAATTTATGCAGATCACGCAATTTTCATGCATTTCGTTTGCTTTCGTTATAATTATGCAATTAATTTTGTTGCTGTTGCTATTGTTATTGTATTTCTTTGATTTGCACAATTCGTTTTTTCTTTTTTTAACAAAATGAGAGTATATGCGCATATTGAAATTAAATATTTGGCAATCGACTCGTGTATTTCGAGACTATAAATCTGTTTGCCATGATGACTGTATTTGAATACTCGTACACACACTCACAACAACTTTCAGAGGGTCCAATTCCGTTTGAATCCAAGTGCTAATCAATAAATAAAATTACCAACTTGTTGCGTTTCTTTTTTTTTTTTTGGTGCGGCCAATAAACTGTGTATTCCCACTTGAAATTGGTGCAAGTTCGTGCGAGTTACGATTATATGGCTATATATATCCGTTAATATCCTGTTGTAGGTGTACGCACTTCACTTGACACTTCTACGCGGAGTTAAGAGAAGCGAACTACTAAAACAAAGTTGCCCAATTACACGCCCTTTTGTACTTTAGCCCGATTGAACTTGGCTTATGAATTGTTTAAATATTTAACAATTGGTTGCAAACGGACGTTTAGACAATGCGTTTTTTATGGTGCAAACACGGCGCACCCCCACTGACACAGTACTCATATTATTGATAAGATTATACGAGTACTCGTTGTGTCGTTCATAAGAATCTAAATATGGGAATTACCAATGGAAATGCCTGCCTCAAATGCGTCACAAGGCCACGCACACATATGTTGGGCGTTGTACTGAAAACTGGGAGTGGACACTGCCAAAAACTGACATAATTAGCATTGGCTGACATTTGCTGGAATTACCCCGATGACAGGGCCTGGAGGAGGACCTAAGCAATGAAGCCCTCAAATTTAGAATTTCACTTCAACTCGCTGCTACCTGAGTTCGTTGTCTAAGTCTTTTGTTTTCTCATGCCCTTTGACACTTTATTTTGGGTATTGTCACTTGTTAGACGTGTTTGTCGGTCATTAAGTGTGATGTTAGAGAAAATTTAATTACATTTTTGGTGAAAATTATTTTAAACTGTACGAGTTGCATACATACATTTTTCTCGAATACCTTAATTGGTAAAAATCTGCACATAGCTAGAATATGATAATTTGTACAATGGTAACTTTTGGTTTAATTTCAACTAAAAGCCGATATTATTATTGCTAAAACCTATTAATTAAGGCCCGTTTTTTCAATGTCTAAATAAGGTATTTGATAACTATTGAAAAGAAAATTTGACGTTATGTCAAATTTGATACTTTATGTTAAATAGACTTTATATATGCATTGAAAAAACGGCACTAAATGAAATAATTTCCTATAATAAGCAGAAAGTGGTTTTTTAGTTTTTATTATTATTGATTACTTTTTGTTAGTTTTATAGATAATCCCTATTTTTTTTCTATGCCATGAAAAATTATGTTCAACTTTTCTTTGGCGGAAGTCAGCTAGGAAAGTTACGGAAAGCTCCCTAAAAGTATATTTCTCTGAGCATAACAGGGGATCAATTTATTTGCCTAAGATTTGTATAAATAATGTTTACTATTATGTGTTGATAACTATTGATAGCTTTTAAGGATAGACAATAGTCTTTAATTGATTTCGAACTAATTGTTCTATAAATTAATATAATAGAAAATCAGCTCTGATAATAACTTTTAAAAGAGCCTTGTATAAACAAAACAATTACTAAAATCCAAAACAAATTCTTAAATTAATGCCATAAATATTTAAGTAAGTGTATAAATGATTCGACAATAATATAAAATTATAAGTAATCAAAATACCATTGCCCATTTTCTTTATGCCGTTGTTGTTGCTGACGTTGTTGATGCTGTTGTCGTTGTTGTTGTGTGAAGTGGCTATAGAAAAATCGTGCATTTTATTTATATCATCGTTTTGCCGCTGGCAGACAAACCGTCTCGAGCAGCGTCTCCAAGCAGTTCCGAGCACGCATTTTTATTGAGATTTATTTTGATTTCATTTCGCTCTTCTTATTTCTCTTTTTTTGGGCATTTTGTTGCCGGAGGGTTCAATGCCAAAAATGCCAAGCTGCTGTTTAAATTGTTTTTAGGTATTTTGTTGTTGTTGTTCTTCAGATTGGGGCCCCTGATTTTTGGCATGCGACCTGCACGAGCCTTAAAGCCCCAAATTGTTGGCAATCTTTTGGAGCATCTTTATAGACAGTGGTGTGCTGTTTGGTGTGTGCTGTGTGTGTGAGTGTTGTTGTGTGTATCCTGCAAATGATTTCATCGTCTCTCTTGACGTGCTTATGTGGGCCTTAATTGTTTTATTTGAGTGCCATTATGTGCAGGCACTTCTCGGACAGACGACGAGTTTTTTCTGCTTTTATTTTCTTGATAATTTTTATTTTTTATATTTCTTAAGTGCTTATGCTGCCTCGATTCGTTTATGATTGTTATGATGTCATGCCAAAGCGAATTCCTCTTCATTTTTCGTACTGGATTTTTGTGTTTTTATTTTATTTTTATTTTGGTTCATGTGTCGCTCGAGCCATATTTGAAATACGTTGTTCTACTTTTCTTATGTGACTAGACAATCGCCTATTATTTACTTTAACAATTTGTTAAAAATGCGTCACTGTCATTGCGGCATTTTTTAAATATTTAACTAACAAAAAAGCGAAAAAAAAAATAAACAAAATAAACGTCTCAAGACGAAACTGGAAATTTTCGTTTGCCATTTAATGACAACGCGTGTTAAGTACGTCCCCTTTTAACAAAATCGTTTTTCCATACGAATCGACTGTAACTAATCTTTGTTTTAGGCCATTTATTTGTTATTGAAATTGTTATTTGTTCTATCTGTTTACTTTGCTCGACTTTATGGTGTTACATTAGCCAAACAAATGCTGACTCGAGAAATATGTCAACGCTTTGCGAGACGCCACCGCAGCAAGAAAACAAAACAAAAAACAAGAGAAAAGCAAAAAAAAAAACGACAGAGAAATGTCGACAATGTCAAGTGCTTTGCAATGTTAAAATGGTTTATGGTTCATGACATAATTTACATAATATACTTGCTCACAATTACCGCATCTGTAAAAAGTGCTAAAAAAGAAATGGCAAAGCAAAAAATCCAACTCACATTTATTGTCTTTGCATATTATTGGTTTTGCTTTACTCTTTTTTTGTCCGGCAAAAAGTGTAATGTATTATATATCTTCCATAAATGTGGAAAGTAAATTATTTTAGATATTTAAAAAGCTCCGAATTTTTATAGAAATCCAATAAATGGTTATACAAAATTAAGTAAAAGAAATAATACTTTTGTTTATTAAACTATAATTATATTTAGAATTTTATCGATAGTTATATCTTAATAAAAATATTATATTTTCATTCTATCATTCAATAACTTTTTTATTATTTTTGTTTAAGTATTTTTTTTTTAGTATTATTTAATCATCTATTTCTGTATTAGAATAATAACTATTAATTTGAATAGTTTTCTGATTAATGCCATGTTTTTCCTATGAACTGTCGACCTGAGCTTATTGTTAATTGTATTTCAACAATATGCAAATATCAGCTTACTAATATTATCCTATAAATACTTGTTTCAAGTTTAACACACCAAGTTCACCTGAATTACACTATGATTTAATATTATTGAAACAAATGCTAAACAAGGCTTTCCTTTAAGCTGCATTTATCAATAATATACAATGCTCAAAGTTCTTGCACGTTATCAAAATTCGCCGCAATGACGATTCAAAGTAAACTCCGATATGCAGCTTGAATCGTGACTATTTGGATAACTGGGTCGTCGCCACAAAATGGAGTATGATAGTTATTTACCTGCTCTATCGCCCAAATCTTATCTTTATGTTATGCAAGCACTTATTCTAAGCATTCTAAGGCTAACTATATCTATAAGATATAAATTGTTGCAGGTGGCGAATGCTCGCAAATATGCCAAACTCGAGCATAAATATTTACGAGTACAATTTGCATTGCTTGGAATACTCGAACACAGGTTACACCAGCTTCTACATGGTGTTTTAAAAAAAAAGCACCTTAAAGGCCATTCCCATGTTCCCTCACACAACGAATCACGTTTCAAGATCGAGGTGAATAGTTTGCTCGAGTCAATAATGGCACGTTTGCGTTAACGTGGCCAACAGTCGCAGTCACAGCCAAAGCTGCTGCTGCACTTTCTTCTTCTGGCCAAAAAGACAACAAACGTTGACGTTGCTTGCCACAACAACATTGGCAGGCAACATCTTCTTCTCGTTGTGGTTGCATTTGAACATTCAAATGTCATGACATTTCTCAGCCCAGCTAATGTCAATTTTTGGCTTTTTATGAGACTCGGACTATGCACTGAGAGAAAATCAGTGTCTACATGACTTGGAATGCATTTTAGTCGATTAGAAACTCTTTCTTTTAATCAGGGATGGGATAATTCTCTTGAAGATCATCTACAACTTTCTTATTATTTGACGAGAGAACATGACGTGTTTGTTGTTTTCCAGTCGAAGACGAAGAAGGCGACATTGTGACGCCAAATTATAAAACATAGCGGATAGAGTGGGCAAATTGAGGCACGTAATTAAATATTTGTCCTAATTTAAATGCTTTTTGAGACTGACAAATATTTTATTTCCTTTTTATAAAGTCTTTAAAATAGAGAAAAAAAACAGGTGGGAAGGCTATAGTCGAGCTTCCGACTATAGGATAACCGTTATTTATCTAAATAAATTTAAAATATTTATATTGCATATTTTTAGGCACTTACATTGCTTAAAAACTTTAATCATCCATTACCACATTTCTGTTTGTGCGATCTTGTTTCGATTTAGTAGGATAATAGGTTATAGTAATACAGTCGAACTTCTCTAACTTTAAAGAAAAGGTTCGAGTTATGGAGATATTCGACTTATAGGGTTATTTTTTAAGTTTATTGATTTTACTGCCACTCATTTAGCTCGAGTTTGAGAGAGCTTCGAGTTATAGAAGTTCAAGTTATGGACTTACTTAAGTTGGGAGCTGCCGCTGCTCCCGGAGCGACTGCGTGCCCACCGCTGATTTATAGGGTCGGAGATGTTTCCTTCTCCCTGTTACTTATTTTTTAAATAACGGCTATAAAAATAAATCAAGCATTCACCAAAATTTAGATGGTTTTTGAATCTTCGTGACAGCCAGTTTAAAGTGTTTGCATTGTGCGTATTTGAATTTGCATTTTGTATAGAATACTGTACTTCCGGAAGCACAACAAATCAAGTTTTCTTTGATCTCATCTGGTTGCAGAGCCCAAAACGCTGGTGACTGTTGGACAGTCCTCGAGCATTGATGATAGCGAATCGCTTGACGAGATCAACTTGAACGCCAGCAGCAGCGACGATTCGGCGACTGCAGCAGCAGCGAACGCCTCGATCAATCCATATCTAAACGCTGGAGATGCCAATGCCAATCCGCTGCTGGAGCCACCAACAACCAGCACAGATTCATTGCTGAGCCAGGCGGCATCTTCCTTTGGAGCGCTGCCCTCGGTGGCATCCAACGTATTCTCGACCTTCTCCAAACGCATCTACGGGACTGAGGATCAGCAGCCAGCGCAGCCCCAATTGGACATACAGCCAACTTACATACAGCAGGTGGGTCAAGGGCCCCCGCCTCCGGCTGCGCCCTTCTACGCTGCACCGCCAACTGTCTTGGGTGAAGCTGCGCCAGAGCCACCCAAATTATATGCACCCACTGAGCTGCCCCATCTAGGCGCTGGCCCCGCCCTGCCGCCCACATCATCAGTGGGTCAAAATACGTATCGCATTAGCGCCCGAAAGAAACTCTACGCGCCCATTCCCGGTCTCTCCGAGCAGCAGCAGCAGCAACAGCAGCAGCAGTCGGTGCCACCGGTGGTTGCGGCATTCCAGACACCACCGTATCCACAGCCAGCGGCATTTGAGCCACCTGTGCCTGCACCTCATCCCGTGCAGGAGGAGCGTAAATCGGGCGGTGGTCTCTTCTCGCTGACCAGCTTGGTGCCCACGGGCGTGCTGCAGAATATCTCGGGCTTGGTGCAATCAGCCACTGGCCGAGCCACCAACGAGCCACCAGCACCAGCTGTCAATCCTGGTTACTTTGACATTAGCACATCCTCGGGCGCAACAAGCAATTACTTTGCGCCAGCTCCAGTTGCTGCTCCGCCCGTTGCCACTGATTATTTTGTGCCCACAGTCGGTGGTTTCTTTAATCCGCTCGCGCCTGCTGCTGCCCCTGAAGCAGTTGCTCCACCTGCCGTTGGTGGTTTCTTTAATCCCCTTGCTGTTAGTTCGGCTCCGGAGGCAGTGCATCCGCCTGCAGCTGGTGGTTATTTCACGCCAGCAGGAGCTGCACCACCAGCTCAATTTGCTCCACCACCGACAGCTGCACCACCAGCCGTTGCACCACCAGCCGTTGCACCACCAGCCGTTGCCCAACCACTGTTTGCTCCACCATCGACAGCAGCAGCACCACCATCGGTAGCTGCACCACCATCCGGTAGTCAACCACTTTTTGCTCCACCACCGACAGCTGCACCACCAGCCGTTGCCCAATCACTGTTTGTGCCACCAAACACAGCAGCACCACCCCAGGCAGTAGCTGCACCACCAGCCGCTGGTCAACCCCTGTTTGCTCCACCAACAACAGCAGCAGCACCGCAGACAGTCGCTCCACCACCGACAGCTGCACCACCAGCTGTTGGTCAAGCACTGTTTGTTCCACCAACAACAGCAGCACCACCACTGGCAGTAGCTGCACCACCAACAGCTGTAGCTGCACCAACAGTTGCACCACAATCGACCTTTATTCAATCGACAGCTCCACCACCATCCGTAGTTGACAGCACCACCGCATTTGCACCACCACCAGTGGCCGCAACTTCAGCTGCTCCACCACCCGCCGCTGGCCCAACATCCTATCGCCTGCAGAAGGGCACGCGGCTCTACAAGAGTCCGTTGACGGCACAGGAAACTGCACCACCAACCGCCGCCTTTGGCCAACAAACGGGCTACACGGCCACGCCCACAGCGACTGCAGCAGCGGCTTCCATCTTCAATCCCTTTGAAGGCGCCGCTAGCACAGGAGGCGCGCCATTTGCACCTTCAGCTCCAACTCCAACACTTCCACCAAGTCAGCAGGCTGAAGTGGTTGCAGGCACTACAAATTCGCTCTTCACACCACAGTCTAGTTCAGTGGTCGTGCCTCTAGTTAACGCTTCGCTCTTTGCGCCAGTTACAGCTCAGGGCGTTGCCCTCTTTCCAGGCGCCACAGCGGAGGCATCACAACCTCCTAAAGTAGAGCCAACTCAGGAGGTACCACTCTTTGCTGCACCACCAACAAGTGCATCCACTCAGGGAGTTCCTCTCTTTGCCAACTCCCCAGCGGAAACATTACAAGGACTTCCACAGGCCAATGCTGAGGCAGCTCCTCCTAAAGTAGAGCCCGCTCAAGAAGTTCCACTCTTTGCTGCACCACCAGCAAGTGCATCCACTCAGGGAGTTCAACTCTTTGCATGCTCCACAACTGAAGCGCCAGCTGCAGGCTCGTATCCGCCCGTAACCGTATTCTTGACGCCACAGACAGAACAGAGCGTCCAGGAGGCTTCCTTGTTAGCCGCACCACCAGCAACTGGAGCGGGAACAACTGCTGTGCAGGCAGTTGCCTTTTTCAACAGCCCAGCAGCATCAAGTTCACTTTTCCAACCGGAACAGCTGGAGCAGAAGACCACACCCACTCCGCAAACTGAAGTTAAGGAACTGCCGCCTTCAACTGCTCCAGAAACAATCCAATCGCAGGTTGATTTCAGTCAAAGCACTCCCTTATTTGTGCCCGTGCCGTCGGCTGAAGCAGTTCCACTTTATCCACCCGCTGAGAGCAGCCAGGGAGTTGAGTTATTTGCAGCACCAGCCGCATCTTCAGATACAACAAATCAGCCAACAGAAGCACCAAAAATCCTAAACGCCGACAGTCTCTTTGCACCACCACAGGAAATCCCAGAGGAAAAACCGAATTTGATTGTTCCTCCACCAGCAGCGCCAATTGCAGCCACCAGCGTTGCTCTGACCACTCAAACAACAACCACATTCTTCAATCCGTTTGCACAGACTATAACAACAGCACTGCCCCAAGATTTAGTGCCACCACCCATTGGCTTTGTGGCACCACAAGAAGCCAATAAACTGTTTGAGCAACAGACAATCGAACCTGTGCTACCGGAGACTGAGAAAGTCACAGTTCAAGCGGCAGCAGCACCACCGCCACCACCACCAACCGCCAGGCAGTTGGACAACACAACGCAGCAGGCAAATCCATTCCGCAGAAGCAGCGAGACAGTTGCCCATCTGCCCGCAGCTGCTCCATCTCCACTGCAGAGCTTCTTCACGCCCGCGGGCAACGGCGGTGATTTCAATTTCTTTGCGGCACCACCCAAGGAGGAGGCACCAAAGGAGCAGCCCACAGTTGGTCAGTTTCCAGAGTTACCGCAACAGTTGACCATTGCACCACCACCACTGGCAACTGAACCACCAGCTCCAGTTGATTCCGTTGCCCAATCCTCGCACGCACTTGGCTTTGAACAATTAATCAGCGATTCCCAGCAAATTCAAAATTCCAACGAAAACGTCTATAAAAATTCAAGTGTAAATTCATTTTCTGGCTATTTTGGAGGACCGCAAGAGATCGCACCACCGCCAACCACTCAACCACAGCCACAACCACAAATTCAGCTGACTGGCGCCAACTCCGTGAATTTCTTTGATCATTTTGCGGGTGGAGCACAGGGTCAGGAGGATCAACGTATACAGAACTTTTTCAATAATCCGCCACTGCAGGATCAGCCAGCGGCACCTGGCGAACTCAAATACGACATTGTGCACAGCGGTCTACCCACCAAACACTTTGAGGAACGCTCGCAGACATCCGTCTCCAATCTGGTTGAGCCGCCGTCCTCAGCCTGCTCCGAGTTCTCGACGGCAACGAAAGCTGCTGCTGTGGTGCAGCAACCACAACAGGAACAACAAGTGCAACCCGAACGCCAGCTGGAGGATCTACAGCAATTGTATCAGGGCGAACTGCCCGACGAGATCCTGCAGCAGTTGAGAATGGCCAACGAGAAGGGAACTTCTATTGCGCCGCCAGCTAATGCCGTGGTAAGCAAACAATTCCTTGTCAATCTCTCGATCATCAATCATTCGTTGCAATATATGTTAACAGCGAGAAGTAGGCGTGGCAGAGCCTTTGTAGTTCATTCTTTCTTGATCAGTGGCTCAGATTCAGCTAAGTCGATCTATCAATGTCCGACCTAAATGTCAAAGACTTTAAGAGCTAGACTAACCAAATTTGACACACAGATTTCAATGAACCTCTAAAAAAAAAATATTGTAACCAAATTTGTTACGCCACCTTCCGCCCCCGCCAATCGTGAACAACTCCGCCACGCCAACACTTTTAAAAAGATAACACTCTTTTTTGTGGTGAACCTCTTCTTTTGTAATTGTTAATCGTCTTTCTTAATCGCATCACAATCGTATAAATATAACGCCTGTTATGGCTGTATTTAAGTTTTTTTGCAACGCAAACTGTCAAAAATATGCACTAATTTTTATAAAATCCATAAATAAAATTAAAATATATGCAAATTAAGTAGCGGGTATCTCATAGCGTGCTTGTTTATCTATTTTCTTGGCAGGCTTACACGCCCGCGTTGCTTCACTGGTTCTACAAGCGCAGCATCGATGGCAAATTTGTGTGGACTCCGTTCAGTCACTACGACTCGGCGATGTTGGAGACCAGCCTGACCAGCGGTAAGTCCCCAAAAACCAAAAAAAAAAACAAGAATAAGAAAAATAGTAATAAAAATCCAAACAATAAATTAAGTTTAATATCGAAATCGACAAAAAAAAATTAGTTGATTTGTCCATATATCTCCAAATAATACCGATATATCGAGTTTTCCCAAAAATAAATTTAAAATATAACATATTTCTAAATACAAAATAATCGCGTAAATTTTGATATTTTTTTCTAAATTATTTAATTTTGATAATTTCGTACCCTTATAGCTTTGTCAAAAATTAACTAATTTAATTGATTTGCTTTTTATCATATAAAAGATTTGTCGATATATCTTCAAACAATACCGATATATCGAGCTTTTCCAAAAATAAATTTAAAATATAACATATTTCTAAATACAAAATAATCGCGTACATTTTTATATCTTTCTAAAATTTCGAATTTTGGTAATTTTAATTTCATACCCTTATAACTTTGTGATCAATTATTTAATTTTAGTGATTTTTTTTTAATCATATAAAAGATTCCATTTTTTTAAGTTAGTGTTTGTTTTCCTAGATATAATTTTAAAAAACTTCAAGCTTTCATAACTTTACCAAAAGTTTACCAAATTTAAGTAAAAATGTCTGTTTAATCATAGTTCTCCCTCTAATTTGATTTTGGGTCAAAATTCTGGTTTCAAAGTTTCTTTTAATTATCCAAATAACAGACGAATCAGATTCCACATGCGTTGTGCCCGTTGAGGGCGGTCGCTACGATGTCAACATCAAGGAGCGCACCAAGACGCCCGTTTTCTGGGAGGGCAAGGCCATCGAGGTGCGTCGCTGCTCGTGGTTCTACAAGGCCGTGGACTCCAAGTATGTGCCCTATGCCGAGGCAACGGCAGCCGCTTTGGAGGCGGAATACAAGCGGGCAACGGAGACGGGTGAATGGCTCAAGAAGATACCGCTGGCCAATGGAGAGCAGGTGACGATGCATGGACCCAGCGTTATTGTCCACTTTATGCCACCCTCGCATGCGGACACCTGGGGCGGCACCGTTCAGAGCTCGTCGCGTCCCTTGGTCGTCAAACGAGACTTGAATGATTTCAAAATTCAGCAAGGGGAATCGCAGCGTGTGGATCACTTGCTGTTCATGGTCCATGGCATTGGCTCGGCCTGTGATCTGAAGATGCGCAATGTCGAAGAAGTTGGTAAGTATATTTTTAGTTTCCCAAAGGAAAGTTGACTTTTTTTCCAATTTCCTTTTAAATAGTTGACGATTTCCGCATCATCGCTCAGCAGTTGGTGCAGCCGCACTACAAGAATTCCACGGACATGGGCCTGGTGGGTCGCGTCGAAGTCCTGCCCATTGAATGGCACGGACATTTGCACTCCGAGGAGCTCGGCATCGATGAGAAACTCAAGTCAATCACGCTCGAGTCCATACCACGATTGAGGCACTTCACCAACGATACGTTGCTGGATGTGCTCTTCTACACGAGTCCCAAGTATTGTCAGAAGATCATGAACACAGTCGCCGATGCATTGAATGAGGTCTATTTGAAATATCGCATGAGACATCCCGAATTCAATGGTGGCGTCTCCTTGGCCGGGCACAGTCTGGGCTCTTTGATACTCTTCGATCTGCTGTGCCATCAGGAGCCGCTCAAGGAAAGCGAAGAGGAAAATAAGGTATGCAAATGAGTTATTTAACCAGGGATTAAAACCGCCTTGAATATCGGTCTCAGTTACGATTTCGGCTATGTCATAATACAATATAATAATAATAACACTAGTTTACAAAATTAAAACTTTTTTTTGCAAAGTGAACCAAAGTATTTTTTTCTTATGGACATTGGCCTTCTAAACACGAAAATGGCACTTAAAATTTTTTTCATGGAAGCGTTTTCGAAATATTCGAAATTTTTCGAAGTTTCAAGGTTACTCCAACACTTTTGAGTATATTTCATTTCTACAGATCTGATTTGGCCGAACAAGAACTTAAATTAAAGGTGAGTTATTTCTCTTCAACTTTTGTCCATAAAGTATTAAGATCGGCTCAGCAGTTCAGGTGCTAGCGATTTTAATAAGTTCGAAAATGGGCGTTTTTTGCGATTTTTTGAGTTCGAATGCTAACATATCGTCCTGGAAAAAATATAAATCATAAGGATAAAATTTTTTTACTCGTTTATCGTAAAGCCGATACTGTTTCGAAGAAAATAAGGTATAGTTCATGCAAATCCATCGACAGATGGCGAAGAAAGGCATATTTACGTGAAACACCTAGCACCAGTAAAACACCGATTGTAGCGGTACTCACATGCAGCGACCAAACGCATTTGTATATGTGCAAGGGCAAAGGCGAGCATTATCCACGACTTTTGGCCCAGTTAAAGCTGCATTAGTTCGCCATATGTCGATGGATTTGCATAAACTATACCTTATTTTCTTCGAAACAGTATCGGCTTTACGATAAACGAGTAAAAAAATTTTATCCTTATGATTTATATTTTTTCCAGGACGATATGTTAGCATTCGAACTCAAAAAATCGCAAAAAACGCCCATTTTCGAACTTATTAAAATCGCTAGCACCTGAACTGCTGAACCGATCTTAATACTTTATGGACAAAAGTTGAAGAGAAATAACTCACCTTTAATTTAAGTTCTTGTTCGGCCAAATCGGATCTGTAGAAATGGAAAGATACTCAAAAGTGTTGGAGTAACCTTGAAAATTCGAAAAATTTCGAATATTTCGAAAACGCTTCCATGAAAAAAATTTTAAGTGCCATTTTCGTGTTTAGAAGGCCAATGTCCATAAGAAAAAAATACTTTGGTTCACTTTGCATTTTGGCTGTAAACTAGTGTAATTAAAAAGGCATTACTTTCTTAATGTTTTATTCACACATTTTTTCCACATATCCTTCAGTTTGATGTAGCTTAGTTACATTTTAACAATTTTAATATTAAATTTAACAAATTTATTTTATTTGCGTTTATTCAGTGCTATGAAAATTCGATCAAGAATATCACAAATAAAAATTTAAACACATGAAAATTAAAACCAAAATTAAGTAAAAAGAAAAAGAAAATTAAAAATAAAATACAAAACTAATATTAAAATACCAGAGATCGCAATTAGGAGTCGGGAAAATCGAATAAGTTCAACATTCTTCGTTTTAAATAATTTTTTACTTGTTTTTTGAATTTTTATTATAAAAATTTAAAATAAAACAAGCTTTTAAAATTGTATTTAAAAGTTACACCATAACTCTTATTTCCAATTCTTAAAATAACAGTTAAAAATAAAACTTTTTTAATTTTTATATCCAATTTTTATAATAAAAATTGAAAAAAAAGTTTTATTTTTAATTAAAAAAACCAATTAAAAATAAAACTTTTTTCAATTTTTATATCCAATTTTTATAATAAAAATTTAAAAAAGTTTTATTTTTAATTGGTTTTTTATGTATGAAAAACCAAAATTAACCCTTATAAATGAAACAGTTACTAAACGGTTATATCGGTTTACAGAGTTTCGGCTTTATGGCTTCGGTCAAATGGTAATTTTTTTTTCGATTACAGTTTCAGTTGCGCTTTTAAATTTCAATCGGTTTTTACCGGTTAAAGGTTACGGTTTAACCCTATACAATTTAATAAACTGATTTTTCCTAGGAGAATCCCGATCAGCTGCCGCAGAAAAACAACCAAAGCGTGGAGCCCAAACAGGTGCAGCTGCCCAACAACGATCAAATGCTGCCCAAGCAGGTCAGCTATGCGATGGGTCTGGGACCGGCTGGAACTGGACAGCCCGTGATTAACTACACCCAATTGATTTTCCATCCGAAGAAGTTCTTTGCTCTGGGCTCACCCATCGGCATGTTTGTGACCATACGAGGCATTGACAAGCTTGGACTCGACTTTCGTCTACCAACATGCCCCGGCTTCTACAATATATTCCATCCTTTCGATCCGGTTGCGTATCGCATTGAGGCACTGGTCAATCCGGATATGAAGGGCATCCGGCCGGTGTTGATACCACATCACAAGGGACGCAAGCGCATGCATCTCGAACTGAGGGAGACAATGACACGTGTGGGCGCGGATATTAAGCAGAGATTCATGGACACATTCAAGACCACATTGGACAGCGTTCATTTTCTGTCCACGGTCACAAAAGTCAAGAAGGAAGCCGAAGAGTCGCTGGCAAAGTCAAAGTCAAAGGTAAGCTTAAAAAAAGGGTTGTACTTTATTTAAACCCATACTAATAATAACTTTAGAGCCCATCACAGGAATTCCATAAGCAAGCTGAGGACCAAGATGAATCATCAGTGGCCACCACATCGTCGCATGCACGCAATCGCACCGATTCCGAGTCCACAACAAATTCAGATCCCGAATTCATTGAATTAGACTTTCCACTGGGCAAACTGAATGACTCAAAGCGCGTGGACTACGTGCTGCAGGAGGCGCCACTGGAGTTCATCAACGAGTACATATTCGCTCTGAGTAGCCACGTCTGCTACTGGTAAGTTTTTGTTCGTTATTTCGTTTAAAGTCGACCTGTAAGGTACCTCATACAAATTCCGAAAGTTTTTTAAGGAATTTTAAAAAAGAAGAAAAAAAACTAAGAATAAAATGTTAGGAATCCAAAATTGGGAAGAAAAAATGAAGAATCATAAATTAGGAATTTCAACAAAGAAAAATATTCAGAGTACAAAAATTAGGAAAAAAAAAATGGGAAAAGTATCTTTGGTTTTCTAGTCATTGGAGATAGGCCCGAAAAAAAATGATCAGAATATGAAAGGATCTTAAATCGTCTTAAATCGCTACTCAATACATACGACCAACACAACGATGGAAAATTTTTTATTTTTTATATAATATAAACATGAAGATTTTAAAATAAATGGTTCGAATTAATATCACATGCGGTGTCAATCGAAGTCCTGTTTTTGAAATAAATGGTTCGACAATTTTTGTCTCTTTGCTTATTAATAGAAAAAAACTCAAAATAAAATATATTTTTTTTTAAATCGCGCGATTTTTAATAAAATATTTTTGATCTAAATTTTAATTTTTGCTTTTTTCAATTTTTGTCTTCCCAACTTTTGCTTTCCCAATTTTTGTCTTCCTAATTTTGGATTCGTAATTTTAGGTTCCTAATTATTCGATTCCTAATTCTATACCTAGCTTTTTCCGAATTTTCGTATTCTGCGTAATATTTTTCGACACTCGTAAATATAATCGACCTCTTCTATTATTAACAGGGCCTCCGAGGACACCATTCTGTTCGTGATGAAGGAGATCTATGCTGGTCTGGGCATTAGCACCGATAGCCAAGTACCGCAGCAATCCATGACCATTGAGAGGCCAAGCTCACGTAATAACAGTGTCAGTCAGTCGCTGTTGCCGATGTGAGTTGACTATTTGGACACACTGTTATAGCTCGTTATCGTCTATTACATCCCTATTATTACTTACATATTACAAATATCTAGTGACAATTTATTTAACTATGTTATTTGTTAGCAAAATCATTCAAACAATTTTTAATATGTGCAACTCGAACTTGGTTAATGGTTTTAACAAATTAAGAAGTCTTGCGTTATCAAAAAACAATCCGCAAAGGGTTACTGTTTGAGAAGCTTTACACACAATTTATGAAACTATAAATGTTTGTGTACACTAACTATATTTAGACTGCATATCTATTATGTGCTGTTGTTCTTTTTGTAATATTGACTTTGTAATTTTTTTGAGCGTATGCTAAATAAAAAAGTGTATGTCCACAATTATTAAAATAATAAATTGCGATAGCAGCACAAACTAAAAAGTATGAGTTTGTAAAGAAGGCGCTAAAAATGCGAAAGTTGAATCGGTGCAGAAGAAATTGAAAATCGCGCCCTGACGGTAAGCAACCGTGTGGCAACCTTGGCTTCCAAAACACGGTGGCAACCATCAAGCCACAGAAAAAACATTCATATTTAACTCTCTTTTTTTAAATTACTCTATTTTGCTATTTGTTTAATTTTGAACCTAGAGTTTTGAAAATTTTACACGAACTTTTATTAAATTTTTTTGTTTTTTTTTTAAATTTCATCTAGAATTAATATACCCACTTTACCACGCGAAGAGTGACATGAGCGAAACCTTTTTTAAAATGAATTTCATTACGTTTTCTTTGTACTTTCGTTGTACTATATTACTAAATTTTGCTAAAATAATAATTTCTGAAAAACATCTGCATTTTCAATTTATTTATCGCAATAATCGATGGATGCAAGTAAAAGCTATCGTTATCAGCAAATTTAGTGCTGTACAACGTTTTAGCAGGTGTTATCATTATCGTTATCGGCTGACCGCCACAACCTATCGGTCGACTACTAATTCATTCATTACTTTCTATTATTTGTTGTAAATATTTTTTTTAAATGCAATAATTTGCGCGTAAATCGAACCCAAAACAGGCCAATATGAGGCTATAAAGTGTCAGCTGGATTATGTGCATGTTGTTTGTCGCGAAATATAGCACAATTGCGTTTTTTCCACCTGCCAAGTGTGCGCACAAGGACGGCGCTGTTGTTGTTGTCGTCGTCATTTCGCTGTAATTTTCCCAGTGCCAAAAAAAAACAGAAGATTGTTAAAAGAGCGCTGCTGCAGCGTATGCTGTCAATGGGTACCTGGCGCTAAAAGGGAACACCTGGTTCGAGAATCCATTCAATAATGCAGACACCAAGACGATGACGAAGACGACTATGAAAATTAATCAGGTAAGCAGCAAACTCAGTGTGTAAAGTGCCAGCAACAACAACAACAGCAGCAACAGCTATTTTGCAGCGCTTCAGTGACTATAAAAAAAAAAAACGCCACTTGCTCGCTCGCCCGACCAAATATGTATTATGTGAGCCATGATGGAATAAGTATAAGGTGGTCTCCTCGGCTAAAAGTAGTCCGTTAACTATGCAGTGTTGCCAATTTAGCTATTTTCCCGACAGATTTAGTGGGTTGCAACTGGCAAATGCAAGATAAATCGTAAAACAGCGGGAAGAGGGAATTTTAGCTACTTCAAAAATTTTTAAATTTTATCGTTTTTAACTATGAAATTAATTGAATCAAGCTTTATACCTTCACTAACGAGGTATTTCACAATTTATGAATCGTTCGCGATTGTAAGGTGAATTATGCATCCTTAACCCATTAAGTACCCATGAAAAAATTTTTAAACTTTTTTGTAAAAGATTTTTGTAAAAGATTAAAAATATTTTAATGCAAAAAATCTTGAAACAATTTTAAGAGTGATTGAACAAAATTTTATATATATCTTTGCTAGTATTTTTTATGATTTTTTGAAAATTGTTATAAAAAAAAAGTCACTTTCTGTATGAGAAGGAGGAAAAAGGGGTTAAAATAGTTATTTTTAGCAAATTTTAAAAAGTCATAAAAAAATATTAGCGAAGAGATTCTTTAATTTTTTATTTGCATTCACTCCTAGAATTGTTTGAAAAATGTTGTTGCATCAAAATATTCCAAAAACACTGGATTAAATCAATTAAAATATCGTTTTACTACTCTAGCGTTTTTTTTAGCTATCAACAAATTTTTTAAAGCTATTTTCAGCTTTTTTCAATGGCTATTTTGGCTTTTTCATGTCCCGAAGAGTGGGCAACACTGTAACTATGTTGATAATCAGTGCGAGGGAAAGGGATAGCAAGAGCACACTGAACTTTTACTGACTAAAAACCGAACGATTCGGCAGCCAACGAGACCACCTCATACTTATTCCATCATGATGTGATACTGAGAGCATGCATTCTCTCTCTACCTCTCTCTCTATCGCTATTGTTGCTGCTGTTGCTGTTTTGAAAAAGATGCAATTGTTAAAGCTTATCTATGGTTCGCTTTTGTATGTTTCAGTTTTGAAACACGTCTATATGTATTCGTGTATGTAGTTGAAACGGAAACTGGAAACGAGAAATACTCACACACAACACGCTCAGCACAAAGCACAAAAATTGCAAGATAAGAATAATAAGCTATATACATATATGTATATGTACAAAACGCCTCCGCCAAAGCTCTCTATCTAACGGAATTCACTCAAAATCGCAATGAGTTGGCTACGAACGAGTCCATTGCGTCAGAGTCTCACCCGGAACAGTGGCAGCTCTGGCAGCGGCAACTCTGGCGCTACAACAACACTGCGTCAACGGCCGATTGACGCTGCCACAGACTGTGATCCGCGCGCCTGCTACGACAGCTTCTGTAAGCACTGGCAGCAGGCGCATGAGATCATCCAACATCCAGCTGCGGGTCCGCCCACCCACGACGATGTGCTGGGCGTGGTTTCGCATCTGGACTATATGGTTACCTTGTTGCTGGTGGAGTTGCATCATTGCAACAAAGTTTCACTGCCCACAACGGATGCCGCACCGCCGGCTGCGCCGTGTTTGGAATATCTGCTAAGCGAGAATCTGCTGGACAAGCTCTACGAATGGGCGAGCACAACGGGTCGCTATGCGAACGCCGTGCGGCTGGAGCAGCTGAAGCTATATGAACTACTTGTCAGTCATTCGCGTCATCAGCTGCTGTGTCACGAGCCGTTTCTGCGGCCGCTCCTCAAGATTCTGGCCTCCAGTCAGGGCGAGATCTTTCCGCCCGATCTGGAGAAACGTCTGGTGATCCTGCTCAATCAACTGTGTGTGGTGCTCATGCAGAATGTCCATCTGCTCGATTTGTTCTTCTTCTCGGCACAGACACAGGTGCAGGAGCAAATACAAAACGGCAGCTTGCCGGTGCCCAAAAGTGGCACCACCACCAAGTAAGTGATGAATCTTAGTTGACAGACGTTTAGGGCTGAGTGACAGCTTTAGCAAATGTCAGCAGACTATAAATCAGCAGTGGGCACGAAATGAGAATTCAGAAGCACTACAACATCAAGTTGGGAGCAGCCGCTGCTCCCGGAGCCACTGCGTGCCCACCGCTGCTATAAATCAATCAATATTGATGCATTTCCTTTTTTAGCTTCATCATCTTCTCATTGCTCATACCGTATGTGCATCGGGAGGGCAGCCTGGGCCACCAGGCACGTGATGCTCTGCTGCTCTGCATGGCGCTGTCGCAGAAGAACTCCAACATTGGCCACTACATTGCACAATACTCGTCCATTTGTCCGCTGCTCGTCACCGGCCTCGGTGGCCTCTATTCCCGCCTGCCCAACAGCATCGAGATCAGCTCCATTGATTGGCATCGCATCACGCCCGACGATGTCACGGAAATTCCCGAGCTTACGTTGTTCATGAATGCCCTGGAGTTCTGCAATGCGGTGGTGCAGGTGGCACATGAGATGATCAAGCAGCAGTTGCTGGATTTCATGTACCAGGGATTCATTGTGCCGGTGCTGGGACCGTCCATCCTCCAGGTGAGTCTTCGTGTCTCTCTCTTTATGCGCTCACGTAAAAACTTGTCTTCGATGCATTTCTGTGGTGTTGGTTGCAAAAGTTGTCACTTGTCCCTGGTGCTCTTGTGTCTGTCTGTGTGTGTGTTTGCTTCTACTTACTTTATTTCAATTACTACGTTTATGCGCAACGCGTTATTATGATAAGTCGCTTGAACGAAAAAAGATAAATACGAAAAGACTCACAATTAAATTAAGTGAGTTTAAAAAAATTTAAATGTAAATTCTGCAAAACAATAAATTTTATTTAAATTTGATTTTATGATTTAAAAATCATGATATAACGCACATTGCATTATGCATTTTATGAAATTTAAAGAAAAATGAAAGATAAATACAAAAAGTCTTACAATTAAATTAAATGTATTTTGAAAAATTTTAATGTAAATTCTTAAAAACAATAACTTTTCAATAAATTTGATTTTATGATTTAAAAATCATAATATAACGCACATTTCCTTACGGATTTTAATGAAACTTAAAGAAAATTGAAAGATAAATACAAAAAGTCTTTTAATTAAATTAAGTGAATTTGAAAAATTTTAAATATAAATTCTTTAAAACAATAAATTTTATTTAAATTAGATTTTATGATTTAAAAATCATAATGTAACGTAAATTTCTTTATGCATTTTATGAAATTTAAAGAAAATTGAAACATAGGACTTATGATTTTAAATAATAAATAATTTAATTTTAAAATAAAAGTTGCGTTAAATTTGTTTTTAATTTTTTGTCTATTTATACAAAATATTTTGTAACTTAATTTAAATAAAAATTTATCCTGCAAAGGGATAAATAATTCTGAGAGTTTCCCAATGATCCAAATAATTTTCTATCAAATTAATTATTTTTATTTTCGATAACTGCTTTAAACTCTTGATCGCGTTATGTGCACGGCATAAACGTAGTATGCATATATGTGTGTTATCCTATTATTTTCTTTATGGGCTGACCCCAAAGCTAACCAAAAAACCACCTCGCCTCGAAATCTCGAAACAACTTTTTGCGCGTTCAATTCACAGACACTGAAGGGCAAACATTTTCAGACGAACATCGACTCACAAATCTCGGCCATGTCCTATCTGGATCTGATCCTGCGCTCCATCACGGAACCCGGTCTGATGCGTGCCTTTGTCAAGTTTCTGCTGGACACGGAGAAGTTTGATGGTGAACGCATCTTGGATGCGCTCGTGGAGCGTCTCCATTCCCCGGATGCCAATCTGTGCATGGTCACAATGGCGCTGTTCGATACGCTGCTGGGTCTGCACTGTGAGGATCTGATGCTGGAGCTGTTGCTGAAATACATGTTGCCGGGCAAACATGTGCCCATCTCACATCGCCACAAGATCAATAAAATCGATCCGTATCTGAACACCACAGAGTTCTTTTTGGAACTCACGCCGGACGTGATGAAGCGAGCACGGGATCTGGCGCGTCCCAAGAGCGTGGAGCTGGCGGAACCAACGGCAACATTAATGCTGCCCAGCCTCCCCTCGCCGGTGATGAGCAAGACCATCGGCGCCAACTGGAACTATTATGGCCACTATGCGGGCGACAGTTTGTATGCCAACATCCAGGCGTATCTCTTTGAGGCACACTCCAGGATCGCACAATGTCAACGCGACTGCGTCAAGTGGGCGAACAACTATCGCTACCAGAAGTGGCCACGTCAGGGTCAGGCCCGTGCCACGGCCCATGCTCTGGAGCTGGCCAAGCAGTTCTTCAGCGAATTCGGCACAGCAACTCCGATTGTGCTGCCTGTCGTTAGCGAGCTTGGCGAGAAGCAAATGGACAGCCTGCAATCCATTGGCGAGTCCAGCGGCTATGAGTCGTTCAAGTGGCGACCTGCCGACGAGGATGTCGATGGGATCAACGATGTGACCACCACAACAGTGGCCAGCGACACGGATCTGGAGCACAACAACAGCACAAGCAATCACAACAACAGCAGCAGCATCAGCTGTGGACGACGCGATTCCTGGCGCATCTCGCACAGCACACGCAACGAACTGTTGCTCACCGACTTGGATTTCTCGGAGGATTTGTTTGCGCAGGGCACCGTAAGCTTAGGTGAGTTGTTTTTATACCCAGCGGGTATATTAGGTTTGTTCGAAAGTATGTAACATGCAGAAGAAAGCATCTCCGACCCCATAAAGTATATATATTCTTGATCAGCATCAGCAGCCGAGTCAATGTTGCTATGTCCATCTGTCCGTCGGTCCGTATAAGCGAAAGGATCTCAGAGATGGTAAAAGCTAGGACCACCATATTTGGAATGAAGGCTCCCTAGAAGGCTCCCAGGTGTATAATCATGCCCAGAAACTAATCAGCAGCTTTCACCACGATTGGGCCATAAATAGTGTAGATATTAACAATTTGGTCGAACGCCTTTTCAATTCTAATTCTATAAATAGAATTAATGTTCAATTAGTTCATTTTACATTTTACATTTTACATTTTACTTAGCCAGAATGTACATCCAGAAAGAATATAGAGTTTGCCAGCATCAGACCAAATGGAGGAGTGATAGATGCTTAACAAACGAAACAGTAGATCGCGGTTCGAATCCCCAGTCTGTCAATGCAGATGATATTTAATTTTTTAATGTTTTTCATTTATTGGAATTGTCTGTCTAATGCTAGAGATACGCGCCCGTACGGCAGAGGTCGTGTGTTCGATTCCTGATTTGGTCAACGAATTTTGTTCGTTTTTTAAATGTTTTAATAAATTTTTAATATTTTAAGATATCGGGTATATTGGTTAAAAATACTTATTTATGTCAAATTTGTTTGTAGCTTCCACAGAAACGATAGGTGGATAATTAGGGACTAGTATAAGAATTGCATTGGCATCAACTTTTCTGCGTGCCGGAGACTAGGCCCAGGGTATACTGTTGTGAAGTGCACTCGACTGTTCCGCTTGCTTATAAATAATAATTTGAGTACATGTAAAGAAAGGCAATTTAAGATTTAATTAAAGATTAACGATAAATAGTTAAAATGTTTTAATTTGTATTTATATTGTAAAAGTTAAAAGAGACTCCGTACTTTTTATTTTATTTTCTGATTTTAATATATTTTACAATTTCTCTCATTTTTCTCCAGGTCCCTTTCTCAATGCCATTTGGGGCAAACTGCAAACCTTTACGAGCAACTCCTTGTATGTGAATCTGCACCTGACCGGGCTGATAACGCGACTCGCCTGGTATCCCTTGCCGCTGATCCACTCGCTGCTGCTGCGCTCTGACATTGCCATCACTTCGGACACGCCCTCGTTTCATCAGGTGCTGCGCATGCTCAAACAACAAATTGATGCCGAGTTGCCAGTGGCGGAGAATTCGCTGGAGATTATCGATGTGGCACGCTCATATCTGATTGATCGCGAGTTCCGTTTGGTTAATGTCCGTAAAGTAAACGACAATTCGCCGTTGCATCAGCAGCAGCACAACAACAATCATAATTATCAACAGCAGCAGCAGCATCAACAACTGGCCAACAATTCCGCACAGCAACAGGGACAACAGCGTTCCGCATATGCCACATTATCGGCGGCAACACCGGTGCAAGCATCGCCCAGCAGCGCCTACGATCCGTTCAGACGCAGCGACAACAAACGACGCAGCATTAGCAAGTCCATCACGAGCATGTTCAGCCGAAGATCCGCCTCATCCACGGCACCAGCAACAACCAATCCCGGTAGGTGTTGTCAGGCCAATGTGTTGTGTATAACCAAAAAACAATTGCACATTTATTCTTTTTACAAAACAACAAAACAAAACAAATTCACAAGATAAAGAAACGAAACGCAGCAGCGGATGTTGGAACAAAGTCGGTTTTGGTTTCGGGATCTTAACCATAAAACACTCATGCACCAAAAACACTCATAAAAACACAAATAGATTCTTAAAGATTGAATGCACTAGTTGATAGATTGATTAATTCGGTACCTCATACGTATTAAGAAACTTTATTAAGGAATTTTAAAAAAGAAGAAAAAAAGAACTAAGAATAAAATTGTAGGAATCCAAAATTGGGAGAAAAAAAATAAGAAAAATATTTAGAGTACAAAAATTAGGAAAAAAAAATTGGGAAAAGTATCTTTATCTTTATCGTAAATAATAATAAAAAATTGAAGGGTAGACAACCGTCTTTTATTTTAACCGTAAATATTTTATTAATTTTTTTTTTTTAAATATGTTTTATTTCGGTTTTTTCTAATTTTTGTTTTCCTAGTTTTTGGTTTCCCAATCTTTTTCTGCCCAATTTTTGCTTTCCCAATATTTGTCTTCCTAATTTTGGATTCCTAATAACTGTATACCTAATTTCGGATTCGTAATTTTGGGTTCCTAATTATTCGATTCCTAATATTGGATGCCTAATTTTTTTCCGAATTTTTGTATTCTGAGTAATATTTTTCGACATTCGTATATAGAATCGATTGATTGATTATTTAATTTATTAGCCAGTGCAATCAAACTGTTTACACCACACAACACAACATTTATAACATTTAGATTTTGTACAATGTCTGCAGATTGTCGTTGCTTATAATGAATTTGTCTCTCTCTCTTTTTTATTGTTTATTTTTTTGATCGATATGATAAATTTTCTACTACGAAAATCTTAGCTTCATCTGGCTTATCACAAATTTACGCATTCTTCACCGGTAAATATTTCACGCTTAAGTAACAAAATAAAGTTATATAAAATAATAATAATAAATAATGTATTTATTGATTATAATAAAACCCAAACAAAATAATTATAATATGCATAGTTGTTAGCTGTTGAAATTGTTGAATAGTCCCGCTGTCTCCTGTTGCTTTGTACATATGTTGCTCTAACCTGTCTCCCACTAATATAACATTTGTTGTCCATATCTTGTAGTTGTTGCCGCTTAACCCAATTAACTCTTCACTGTTATGTTGCACAACTAATTCAAGTTTGCATTTTACAGGCGCTGCCTCAAATTTGGTGGGTGGAAATAACTCGGAGGCGAATGCACGCGGCGCATCGCAGGACAATTCGCGGGGCAACACCTGTGAGACGAGTCTGAGCACAACGCCACGACACGAGGCACAGTCCGCTGGAGCGGGAGCAGCAAGTAACAGCAACAACAGCTCCATGGGCGGCTCCTCGCAAACCTTGTCCGGCACACACTCAACGAGCACGCTGCACGGAAACGAGAGTGGAGTTCAACAAACGGGCAGCTTTAACTCGGAGCCCGTGTCATTGGACTCGGTGGCGTCGATGGGCATTATAGCCAATACCAGCGGAACGGAACGTTCACGGGATCTGGCCTTGTGTGCCGTATTGCTGGACGAATGGCTCAAGGAGCTGGCGGCAATTGCCTTAGAACAAAGTGTTGTTTTGGTCACCGATCAATTGCTTTGACAACGGACAGACAGTTGTTTGGCACACAATGGTTATCGGATTTGTTGACGTTTATTTATTTAACCAGTTCAATTATTTTTTAATGATACCTTATTATTTTTGCTGTTAAACTATCCAAATTGTCTTAGTCTATATGTTATTTTTTAACCATTTCGTACGAACAAAGTCGCACTTTTGAACAGATTTACCATAAAAATTACTCGTTATTCTATGTAGTTTTTAAGTTTAAAATTGTGAACAAAAATTCGTTGCTAGCTGACAAAACAGACAATTTTTAAGTGTTCAAATGTAAAAAAAATTATTCTAATTACAAGCAATAGGCATATACATAAATATTATATATACACCTTTCTATAAAAGAAGTTTTTACACCACAGCATCATACCATTTAAATATGTAAACATATCGAGCCCTATTTGCGACAATAACGTATGCGCCATTTTCCGAAATTTTTTTTTTATGCCAATATGTTTATAAACACCACCCGCATCTGCTCCTAAAATATTACATTTTTATTTTATATATTTACGAAGATATTGACCTGTGAATAATAACGTAAGCGACAAATGACACGAAGAAATCAACTTAACGAAACCTAAAAAACTCTCTCCTGTAAAATTGCGTTTTGGCGCATACGTTATTGTCGCAAATAGGGCTCGATATGTATATGTATCTATTTTTGCAATATATATTTTATGCTTTTATGTATATACAACATGAAATTATATAGGGAATTTTTAACTAATGAGAAAGTATTAAATTGGTCCAATTAATTAAAACTGCACACACAAAAACACAAGTCTTTTAATTTTGTCCAATAATTTTGATAAATTAATAAACTGCCTTATCGATAACTTTCATTCAAAGATATGCATTTTGGCGCCAATAAAAATAAACTAGTCTACCAACACTGATATCATCGTCTGCAGCATTTATCGATAATCAATAGCAACGTCAGTGTTGTAAAAGATGTACTAACGAGAAGCTTCTGATTAGATTGTGAAATAACACAAGAAGTAAATAATACAAATATTACGGCAAACATTAAAACACGTGCAGCACAAATATGCAGAAAGTAATTGGCCGATTGCAAACGCACATGCTGCGGCCCAATGCCAAAGCACTAGCGTATGTTATGCGACCGGAATCCACAGCAGCCGCCGCCGCAGTCAATGAAACAACAACAACAACACCAATCAAATTCGCGGCCACATCAAAAGGTAAGAAATACAATTTGGACTGTTACATATGTTTCATGTATTTGTTGTGTTAGATTTTCGTGAGCGCCAAACGCGTTTCAACATCAAGAATGATCCGACCGAGGGGCGACCCATCTATTTGGACGCACAGGCCACCACACCGATGGATCCACGAGTGTTGGACGCAATGTTGCCGTTTCTGACCAATTTCTATGGCAATCCGCATTCGCGGACACATGCCTACGGCTGGGAGACCGAGCAGGCGGTGGAGAAGGCGCGCGAACAAGTGGCCAAGCTAATTGGCGCTGATCCCAAAGAAATTGTCTTTACATCCGGTGCTACGGAGTCAAATAACATTGCAGTCAAGGGCGTCGCACGTTTCTATGGCACGAACAAGAAGCATGTGATTACCACACAGACGGAGCACAAGTGTGTGCTGGACTCGTGTCGTGCGCTGGAGAACGAGGGATTCCGGGTCACCTATTTGCCCGTGGAGACCAATGGCATCATCAGTATGCAGGAACTGGAGGCGGCCATGACACCCGACACATCCCTCGTCTCGATAATGACAATTAATAATGAGATTGGCGTGCAACAGCCCATCAATGAGATTGGCAAGCTGTGTCGCTCCCGCAAAGTATTCTTTCACACGGATGCGGCGCAGGCGGTGGGCAAAATCCCCCTGGATGTGAATGCCATGAACATTGATCTCATGTCCATCTCGGGGCATAAGATTTATGGGCCCAAAGGCGTTGGCGCCTTGTATGTGCGACGTCGTCCCCGTGTGCGTCTCGAGCCCATCCAGAGTGGCGGTGGACAGGAGCGTGGCTTGCGCAGCGGCACAGTTCCCGCTCCCTTGGCTGTGGGTCTGGGCACAGCCGCGGAGCTCTCGATGCTGGAGATGGACTACGACAAGAAGTGGGTCGACTTTCTGTCCAACCGATTGATTGAGAAGTTAACCACGGCTCTGCCCAATGTGATACGCAATGGAGATCCGGATAAGACCTACAATGGTTGCCTCAACTTGTCCTTTGCCTACGTCGAGGGCGAGTCGCTGTTGATGGCCCTGAAGGATGTGGCCCTCAGCAGCGGATCGGCCTGCACCTCGGCCTCGCTGGAGCCCTCGTATGTGCTGCGTGCCATTGGCGCCGATGAGGATCTGGCCCATAGCTCCATACGCTTTGGCATTGGACGTTTTACCACACTGGAGGAGGTCGACTATACGGTGAACAAGTGCATCAAGCATGTGGAGCGATTGCGCGAAATGTCGCCGCTGTGGGAGATGGTGCAGGAGGGCATCGATATAAAGTCCATACAATGGTCACAGCACTAAGTGCTCCCTTAAAAATTAAAATGTTGCAGTACAATACATATATACGTATAATATACTATAGTTAATTTAAATACAAGCGCAACGCAAATTGAATAAAGTGATTCTATAAACGAATGTCGAAAAAATATTACTCAGAATACGAAAATTCGAAAAAAAAAAAAAAAAAAAAAAAATACGAATCCAAAATAAGGAATCGAATAATTAGGAATCCAAAACAACGAATCCGAAATTAGGTATACAGTCATTAGGAATCCAAAATTAGCAAGACAAAAATTGGGAAAACAAAAATTGGGAAAGAAAAAATTTTGAAATCAAAAATTAGAAAAAC
>JBAMBJ010003368.1:0-10112 GCA_037043495.1 Drosophila recens
ATTATCTGTATTAAAATATAAATTAAAATTCTAATTTATTTATGCTATAAATTAATCTGATCTTATTTATGTACGGTTGTTAATTATCTGTAATAAAATATAAATTAAAATACTAATTTATTTATGCTATAAATTAATGTGATCTTATTTATGTACGGTTGTTAATTATCTGTAATAAAATATAAATTAAAATACTATTTTAATTATACTATAAATTAATCTGATCTTATTTATGTAAGTATGTCCATCCATTAAAATTTACATATGTATGTACACTTTAAGTACTCCACTTGTATTTGTGCTCTGCGCCTGGTAGTTGTTTGCCCACTGTAAGCAGCAGGTTGCTTATATAAAATAAAGCCAAGGCAATCATCAAATGCTGACCACTCGCTGACCATTGAACACTGAGCAGAAGCAGCAACAACAACAAAAGAGAAACACGCACACAAACTGGTTCTCTTGTTGTTTCTGTTGTTGGCAGCTTCTTCACAAGCACGCACATTCACACACATATGCCACACATATGTAACTGCTTGCATATGTGTGAACATATGTACATATGTATACATTATTTAGTTTAGCATTTATCTTTTGGCGACACTGATCTCCAACTTTTGTTGCTGTTTGCCTGTTATTATGCATGTGGGAAAACGTTGAACGCCCACAATAATAGATATTTTTTTTCGTTAGCACTTCAGCTTTGTTTGTTTGTTAGTTGTTGGGGCTGTTAGTTAATAGTTGTAGTTGTGGCTGTGGTTGTGGCTGTTGCCGGGGGCCTTTAATTTGGAAATCAGTACGCTGTTCACATTTGCTGCGTGCCTAGTTAACATTTGTGCAATAAGCAAAATGACGGGCACAAAACAAAATGTCCGGGGCAAATCGACGACGCGTCGTCGATGGGTCGGTCTCGCTTCCGCTGCCGGGGGCCATGATTATAAAAAGGCGCCATTGCAATCAATTTCAGCTTTCTAGCCACCCCACCAACTCCTCCCCTTCTCTAGTCACCACAAAATGAGCACCACAGTGGGCACAACAACCACAATATATACAGCCATGTTATCGTTTCGTTCCGTCAATAGTTTTGTAGTCACAATTGTTGGCGCTTTTTGCTGTTGGCCTGTGATGTGAGCAAACAAAATGACTACTCAAATTTGCGCAAAATGTTCGTGCGACTGCTGCAACTTGTGTGCCTGTATGTCCAGTGGTGGAAGGGGGGAGATGCGCAGTGTTTTGTTGTTTGCGTTAGAAATTCAAACAAACATGTTGCTGTTGCTTTTCTACCACACACACACACATTTACTACTGCTGTCAATTGTTGTTGTTTTTATTCTTTCATTTTGTGACGCTTGGCAAGTCACTGGGGGCATGTCCGGGCGCATTTGTGGGCGTATTCAGCAATTTGTGTTCAATGTAATTGTCGGGCTTTGGCCAGGGAAATTTGCAATTTGCCAGTGCGCCATCTGTGGGCCATAGCCGAAGACTGGCAAACGAGTGTCGCTGCAAAGTCAGGCCCCCAATTAATTACTCACAAACACATACACACGCACACTTGCACATACATTTACAAAAGCTGTGGGCAAAGGGCGACAACCTGTACGAGTTGCCTTCAAGCATAGTGGCAACTCAGTTGATTACTCTGCAAGTAATAATCATTTTCAACTACTGTAATTTACCGTATCACTTAGCAAAAGAGCAAACCGCATCAGCATTAAAGCGCACTCACACAAACATACAACTGCTCACTCACTCAGCAAACAAACACAGTCGCGCTCTCACACACATACACACACACAAACGACCAGTCACATGGCAATTGAACCAAACCCCTGCCACTGTAACAGCTAGCCATCTCGCTCGCACACACGACTTGGCCGCACCTTCTCCACCAGTGTTAAATGTGCCGAGTTATCGTTTAGCTATTTTTTCTGTGCACTTGGTAAAAAAGAGGGAATTCACTTTTGGCGGGGTCTCGTTTTTCCTGCTTTGTCCAATCGGCCTTTTTGTGGGCGCTGTCTAAACTAGTCCAATTGTATCGACCGTTACCACGTCGCAACCCTCGGTCGACCAGTCGATGCCAGTTGTTGATAAGGCCGCTCGGATGATAACAGCGACAGTGCTCTGGGCCTGGAGAACTCTTCTTGCAAATTAATTTGTACGGTAGGCGTGGTTGCTAGGCCTCCGCCCACACGGCACGTGCTGATTTTGTAATTGCCATTGCGCATAAGCTGACTATGCAACAAGGCGGAATTTAACCTTTTTGCTTTGCATCAAAAGCTAATCTCTTCTGCCGTATTAAGTCGATACGGCAAAAAGCACAACATTTTGCTGAGTCGTTAAATGGGGAAAAAATGTTTTGCGTCGCTTGCAATATTCGTGATCAGCATACTAGTCAGCAGCTTCAAGACCGCCCGGCGCAATGAAATCCAACGACGCGACGGCAAATTGAGCAAAGTTGGGGAAAGAATCGCCCCACATGTGCTGGCAGGTGTCTGTGCCCGACCCATGTGCACAGACCGTGCCAGACTTTTCAGACACGTTCGGTTTTCGGTTCGGTTTTCACTAGGCGAACAGAAATCCATAGGCAGGTGCAAAAAAAACTACAAATCAGCCGGTCGCGCGCTAAACAGTAAATGGCGGTGCTGCCAACTCATGTAATTAGTCTGTGGCCGACCGCCACAATCTGTACATCAGTTGTTAGCGGGCGCATATCGATTTTAAAATATTAATTACAAATTTGTACTTACAAATTCAAAAGACCAAGAAAATTATAAATTTTCTAAAGTAATGAAGTTCATTTCAAAATTGGTTTGGTTTTGTAAAAAATTCCAAAAAAATCTTAAAAATTCGAGAAAAATTCAACAAAAATTCGAGTGCAGTTTTCGCAATTCTAGCTTCAAAATTAAGCATGTTCCAGATTAAAGTCAACTTTTTAAATTGAGCTAAATTTGGCATTAAGTTTATCCGTGGGACCTGATATGGCTGCCACCTTTTCTTTTTTTGTCAAACTTATCCAAGGCTGCCACATGATTTGTTTTTACTGTCTGGCAACTTCCTTAGGCAAAAGCAAAGCGAGCGAGCGAGAGGTGAGGTGAGTGAAGAGTGTAGCTAACAAACGATAAGTATTCGACAGGTGAAAGTGGGGCTATCAGTTTGTTAGCGGACGCATATCGCGCGATTGTGATTAGTTAATACAAAAGCATATGTAATAGGCCAGCGACAGGGTGAAAGTTCACAACTAGTCAAAAAAATGTCCGCCAAGACAGCAGTTAAGTCGAGCAAATCGCCTGCCGGGGCTTCCTCCAAAGAGTCGTCGGCTTTGGTCAAAGCCTATTTATTTGGCTACAATGCCGTGCAGGTGGGCGGCTGGAGCTACATCCTGTACCAGCTGGTCAACTACTATGTGCTGCAGGGCGCCGAGTTCCGTGCCCAGATCACGCTGTGGGATTACACGCGCATCGCTGTCATCATCTTCCAGAATGCCGCCTTCGTGGAGATCTTGAATGCGGTCTTTGGCCTGGTCAAATCGAATCCGGTGGTCACCACCTTTCAGGTGTTCAGCCGCATGATGGTCGTCGTGGGCGTTGTGATGGCCACGCCCACGGGCAAAGTGTCGCCCGGCCTGCCCATTGCATTGTTCGCCTGGGCTGTGACCGAAATCATCCGCTATGGTTTCTATGCCCTGAACATCATTAAGGTGGTGCCACAATTTGTGGTCTTCCTGCGCTACACCACGTTCATTGGCCTGTATCCGATTGGCGTGACGGGTGAACTGCTGTGCTTCTGGTGGGCACAGCGGTACGCCCGGGAGCACAGCGTCTGGAGCGTGGAGATGCCCAACAAGTGGAATGCCACCTTCTCCTACTTTGCCCTGCTCTGGATCGTCATGCTCGCCTACATTCCCATCTTTCCGCAGCTCTACATGCACATGTTTACGCTGCGTCGCAAGATTCTCGGAGGCGCCAGCAGCAAAAAGAAGGCCAACTGAACTTTGACCCGCCCGCACCAGCAACAACGGAATGCAAATAAACTTCCAGTTTGCATTTCGCACTTTGGAGTGGCAACGAAACGTTTTCCATTATTCACCTTAATTTGACATTTAGCTTAAGCTAAAATACTTTTAGTTGGTTTCTGTGTACAAAATAAAATTAATCCAATCACTTAACATTTTTATTCGTATTCTGAAACTTTTTAAGGAATTTAAAAAAAAAGAATAAACAAGTGGGAAAGGCTATAGTCGAGCTCCCGACTATAGGATACCCGTTACTTACTTTAATTTATTTCAAATATTTTTATTGCATGCTTTTAGGCACTTGCATTGCTCAATAGCTTTAATCAGCCATTACCAGCTTTTTATATGTCCGATCTTGTTACGATTTAGTAGGATGATAGTTTATAATAGTAGTTAACAGTAATTATTAAACAAATTACATTTTTTTTTTAAAAACGGTGCGTGTGGTTGCTTTTCGCGATTTACGGCGGCGGAAAGCGGCGTCGCAAAATTTTGAAACAAACTTGATCTGCGTGGGGTTTATAGAAGTCCGTGTGCGAAGTTTGGTTGCTCTAGCTCATATAGTCTCTGAGATCTAGGCCCTCACACTGACGGACGGACGGACTTGCCTATATCGACTCGGCTGTTGATGCCGATCAGGAATATATATACTTTATAGGGTCGGAGATGCTTCCTTCTGAAACGAATACAATATAAACCAAGAATTAAATTTAAGGAATTCATAATTGGGAAAAATTAGGAATCATAAATAAGGAATTTCAACTAAGAAAATTATTCTGAGTAAAAAAATTAGGAAAAAAAAAATTGGGAAAAGTATCTTTGGTTTTCATGAAAAATATGAATTATGAAAAGGTAGACAGACGTCTTAAATCGCTACTCAATACAAACTCTGCAATACAAAATTGTTGATTTTTAGATCACAATATAAACACGTAGATTTTGAAATAAATGGTATAACAAATGTTGTTGTTTTTCTAATTGTTGTTTTCCCAATTTTTTGTTTTCCCTAATTTTTGTTTTCCCAACTTTTGTGTCCCAATTTTTGTCTTCCTAATTTTAAATTCCTAACAACTATTCCTAATTTCCGATTCTTAATTTTGGAACCCTAATAATTCGATTCCCAATTTTGGATTCCTAATAACTGTATTCCTAATTTTGGATTCCTAATTTTTTCCCCACATTTTCGTATTCTGAGTAATATTTTTTGACTTTCGTATTGAATCGTTTTATTCAATTTGCGTTGCGCTTGTAACTATTTTAATTAATTATATTATACGTATATATGTATTGTACTGCAACATTGTTAATAGGGGGAGCACTTAGTGCTGTGACCATTGTATGGACTTAATATCGATGCCCTCCTGCACCATCTCCCACAGCGGCGACATTTCGCGCAATCGCTCCACGTGCTTGATGCACTTGTTCACCGTATAGTCCACCTCCTCAAGCGTGGTAAAACGTCCAATGCCAAAGCGTATGGAACTATGGGCCAGATCCTCATCGGCGCCAATGGCACGCAGCACATACGAGGGCTCCAGCGAGGCCGAGGTGCAGGCCGATCCACTGCTGAGGGCCACATCCTTCAGTGCCATCAACAGCGACTCGCCCTCGACGTAGGCAAAGGATAGGTTGAGGCAACCATTATACGTTTTATCCGGATCTCCATTGCGTATCACATTGGGCAGAGCCGTGGTTAACTTCTCAATCAATCGATTGGACAGAAAATCAACCCACTTCTTGTCGTATTCCATCTCCAGCATCGAGAGCTCAGCGGCTGTGCCCAGACCCACAGCCAAGGGAGCTGGAACTGTGCCGCTGCGCAGGCCACGCTCCTGTCCACCTCCACTCTGGATGGGCTCGAGACGCACACGGGGACGACGTCGCACATACAAGGCGCCAACGCCTTTAGGCCCATAAATCTTATGCCCCGAGATGGACATTAGATCAATGTTCATGGCATTCACATCTAGCGGGATTTTGCCCACCGCCTGCGCCGCATCCGTGTGAAAGAATACCTTGCGGGAGCGGCACAGCCTGCCAATCTCATTGATGGGCTGTTGTACGCCAATCTCGTTATTGATCGTCATTATGGAGACGAGGGATGTGTCGGGTGTCATGGCCGCCTCCAGTTCCTGCATACTGATGATGCCATTGGTCTCCACCGGCAAATAGGTGACCCGGAATCCTTCGTTCTCCAGCGCACGACACGAGTCCAGCACACACTTGTGCTCCGTCTGTGTGGTAATCACATGCTTCTTGTTCGTGCCATAGAAACGTGCGACGCCCTTGACTGCAATGTTATTGGACTCCGTGGCACCGGATGTAAAGACAATTTCTTTGGGATCAGCGCCAATTAGCTTGGCCACCTGTTCGCGTGCCTTCTCCACCGCCTGCTCGGTCTCCCAGCCGTAGGCATGTGTCCGCGAATGCGGATTGCCATAGAAATTGGTCAGGAACGGCAGCATTGCGTCCAACACTCGCGGATCCATTGGCGTGGTGGCCTGTGCGTCCAAATAGATGGGTCGCCCCTCGGTTGGATCATTCCTGATGTTGAAACGCGTTTGGCGCTCACGAAAATCTAACACAAGAATACATAAAACATATGCAACATACTTCCAATTGGTATTTCTTACCTTTTGATGTGGCCGCGAATTTTATTGGTGTTGTTGTTGTTTCATTGACTGCGGCGGCGGCTGCTGTGGATTCCGGTCGCATAATATACGCAATTGCCTTGGCATTGGGCCGCAGCATGTGCGTTTGCAATCGGCCAATTACTTTTTGCATATTTGTGCTGCACGTGTGTTTTTATGTTTGTCGTAATATTTGTATTATTTGTATTTCTTGAGTTATTTCACAATCTAATCAGAAGCTTCTCGTTAGTACATCTTTTACAACACTGACGTTGCTATTGATTATCGATAAATGCTGCAGACGACGATGTCAGTGTTGGTAGACTAGTTCATTTTTATTGGCGCCAAAATGCATTTCTTTGAATGAAAGTTATCGATAAAGCACAATTTATTAATTTTTCAAAATTAAAAGACTTATTTTTTTGTGTGTGCAGTTTTTAATTAATTGGACCAATTTAATACTTTCTCATTAGTTAAAAATTCCCTATATAATTTCATGTTGTATATACATAAAAGCATAAAATATATATTGCAAAAATAGATACATATAATGTTTACATATTTAAATGGTATGATGCTGTGGTGTAAAAACTTCTTTTGTAGAAAGGTGTATATATAATATTTATGTATATGCCTATTGCTTGTAATTAGAATAATTTTTTTTACATTTGAACACTTAAAAATTGTCTGTTTTGTCAGCTAGCAACGAATTTTTGTTCACAATTTTAAACTTAAAAACTACATAGAATAACGAGTAATTTTTATGGTAAATCTGTTCAAAAGTGCGATTTTGTTCGTACGAAATGGTTAAAAAATAACATATAGACTAATACAATTTGGATAGTTTAACAGCAAAGTAATAAGGTATCATTAAAAAATAATTGAACTGGTTAAATAAATAAACGTCAACAAATCCGATAACCATTGTGTGCTAAACAACTGCCTGTCCGTTGTCAAAGCAATTGCTCTGTGACCAAAACAACACTTTGTTCTAAGGCAATTGCCGCCAGCTCCTTGAGCCATTCGTCCAGCAATACGGCACACAAGGCCAGATCCCGTGAACGTTCCGTTCCGCTGGTATTTGCTATGATGCCCATCGACGCAACCGAGTCCAATGACACGGGTTCCGAGTTAAAGCTGCCCGTTTGTTGAACTCCACTCTCGTTGCCGTGCAGCGTGCTTGTTGAGTGTGTGCCGGACAATGTTTGTGAGGAGCCGCCCATGGAGCTGTTGTTGCTGTTGCTGGTTGCGCCTGCTCCAGCGGACTGTGCCTCGTGTCGTGGCGTTGTGCTCAGACTCGTCTCACAGGTGTTGCCCCGCGAATTGTCCTTTACATTCGCCTCCGAGTTATTTCCACCCACCAAATTCGAGGCAGCGCCTGTAAAATGCAAACTTGAATTAGTTGTGCAACATAAGAGTGAAGAGTTAATTGGGTTAAGCGGTAACAACTACGAGATATGAACAACAAATGTTTTATTAGTGGGAGACAGGTTAGAGCAACATACATATATGTACAAAGCAACAGGAGACAGCGGGACTATTCAACAATTTCAACAGCTAACAACTATGCATATTATAATTGTAATTACTTAGTTTGGGTTTTATTATAATCAATAATTACATTAGTTTTTATTTTTGATTATTATTATATAACACCTTTATTGGTTTTTTGTTACTTAAGCGTGAAATATTTACCGGTGAAGAATGCGTAAATTTGTGATAAGCCAGATGAAGCTAAGATTTTCGTAGTAGAAAAAAATCATATCGATCAAAAAAATAAACAATAAAAAAGAGAGAGAGAGACAAATTCATTATAAGCAACGACAATCTGCAGACATTGTACAAAATCTAAATGTTATAAATGTTGTGTTGTGTGGTGTAAACAGATTGACTGGCTAATAAATTAAATAATTTATCAATCGATTCGGAAATTCGGAAAAAAAATTAGGAATCCAAAATTTCGAATCGAATAATTAGGAATCCAAAATCACGAATCCGAATATAGGTATTAGGAATCCAAAATTAGGAAGATAAGTATTGGGAATGCAAAAATTGGGAAGAGTAAAATTGAAAAAACAAAAATTAGGAAAACAAAAATTGGGAAAACAAAAATTAGAAAAAGCCATAATGAAAAATATTTACGGCTAAAAAATAAAAGACGGTTATCTGGTTATCTACCCAATCATATTTTGATTGTATATTTTTTGGGCCAATGATAGGAAACCCAAAGATAAATTTCTCAATTTTTTTTTTTACTCTTGTACTCAGAATTTTTTTATTAGTTAAAATTCCCAATTTATGATTCCTAATTATTTCTTCCCAATTTTGGATTCCTAAAATTTTATTCTTGGTTTTTTTTTTCATCTTTTTTAAAATTCCTTAAAAAAGTTTCGGAATTCGTATGAGGTACCGAATCAATCAATCAATCAACTAGTGCAATCAATCTTTAAGAATCTATTTGTGTTTTTATGAGTGTTTTTGGTGCATGAGTGTTTTATGGTTAAGATCCCGAAACCAAAACCGACTTTGTTCCAACATCCGCTGCTGCGTTTCGTTTCTTTATCTTGTGAATTTGTTTTGTTTTGTTTGGTTGTTTTGTAAAAAGAATAAATGTGCAATTGTTTTTGGTTAGACACAAGACATTGGCCTGACAACACCTACCGGGATTAGTTGTTGCTGGTGCCGTAGATGAGGCGGATCGTCGGCTGAACATGCTCGTGATGGACTTGCTGATGCTGCGTCGTTTGTTGTCGCTGCGTCTGAACGGATCGTAGGCGCTGCTGGGCGATGCTTGCACCGGTGTTGCCGCCGATAATGTGGCATATGCGGAACGCTGTTGTCCCTGTTGTTGTGCGGAATTGTTGGCCAGTTGTTGATGATGCTGCTGCTGCTGATAACTATGATTGTTGTTGTGCTGCTGCTGATGCATCGGCGAATTGTCGTTCACTTTACGGACATTAACCAAACGGAATTCGCGATCAATCAGATATGAACGTGCCACATCGATAATCTCCAGCGAATTCTCAGCCACTGGCAGCTCGGCATCAATTTGTTGTTTGAGCATGCGCAGCACCTGATGAAACGAGGGCGTGTCCGAGGTGATGGCAATGTCAGAGCGCAGCAGCAGCGAGTGGATCAGCGGCAAGGGATACCAGGCGAGTCGCGTTATCAGCCCGGTCAGGTGCAGATTGACATACAAGGAGTTGCTCGTAAAGGTTTGCAGTTTGCCCCAAATGGCATTGAGAAAGGGACCTGGAGAAAGATAAAGAGCATGTGTAAAATATATATACCAAAAATAGATAATAAAATAAAAACAATGAAATCTCTTTTTATAACTTTTACAATATACAGTTGCGGTCAAAAAAATAGTAGTGCGTGCAATGAATTTACAAAAACTCAAAATTTAATGACTTTTCATTTATCCAAATTTTTTATATAATTTTTTTAAGATACGTTAATATATTGTTAATCTA
>JBAMBJ010003374.1:0-12128 GCA_037043495.1 Drosophila recens
GCACACTGGACGGAAAGCCCGATTTTTTGGCATAAAGTCCAAAAAGTCATGAAAAGCTTTTGTGATTTTGATATTATATATTGAAAATAGATATTCCAAACACACTTAATCGATAATTTAAACAAGTAGAGTTGCGACCCTGGTGTTGTACCAGGGCGTCAAAGTCAAACTTTATATCAGCGCTTTGTTTACTTTTGACACGTGCGAAAGTTTCTAAAGTTTAAAGTCGTCTAATTTTGAACAGTTATTATTTTTAAATTATATCTAAAATGGATATTGAAGAGCAAGGTATGTTTAATATTAATCCTAAGTAAAAATTGTTTAATATGTGTTATTTGTTGCTTATGTGTCTTGTGTTGTTAACCCGATTTATGTTGAAAAGTTTAATCCAGTGTTCGTGAATTGTGGAGTAGAACTAGTTCCCCGCCTGTCTGTGCGAAAAAGTAAATATGTCACGTTTTGAATAAAAATATACAGTTTAAGAGAATAATAATTATCATTGCGCAAATTTGCGCGTTTTCCGGAATATTGAATGTATTGCAGCTACTTTTGTCTTCAGCAGTTTTCAGTTGCTCGAAGCATGGAGCAACAAGAGGGCAAAAGAGGCAATATCTGAGTGAATTTTCGGTCAAGTCGGATTGGATGATGATGACCTAAGCACGAGAGCCAAAATTAATCAAAAAGCCAAAAGTTTTCACAATTACGTGCGAAAATATTTGCCAAAATGTGGCCGAAATGTTTTCAATTCGAAAATTAAGCATTTACAGTGGCTTTTATTCAAATCTTTAATTAAACTGGGCTTTGAAAGACATGCTACACATTTGCAAAGTAAAATGGTATGTCCCCATCTAGGGTATTAATACTTATTAGATGTTTTTCATACTCATAAGATGTTGCAGATTTATAATAATGAAAATTTTAAAATTTTTTTGAAAATTTTTTTTTTTTTTGTTCATATATTATAGTAAAATAAATTTAAATATTATTTTGTGATCAATATTGAGAAGCAGTTCATTAAAAATGAAATCTGAGAGCTTAAAATCAAAAAATTACTACTTCACAACTCTTTCTTATAGGGGCGGCTTGAGTGGGCGTGGTCCGATCTGTTTCAAATTTTAAACAGTTACTACACACACTATTACTAACAACTGTACGAAGTTTCAACTCTCTACCTTCAGGATTAGACTTTATGCCAAAAAATCGGGCTTTCCGTCCAGTGTGCACTGCAAATAAAAGAAAAACACTACGGTGTGGCACATGTGGAAAATAACGAAGAGGAAATCCAATCGATGGCAAAGAGCAAAAAACCATTGACAATATACACGCATTGGGCCGTTACAAGCCAAGTGGGCGTGGTCGGGCGTGAAGTTAACCATTGCAAATTTAAATTAATAATTGATTAATATGGTTCATGAGCAATTAAAAAGGGGCCCAACAAAAAGGAGACACTTCTATGAATTACAAAAAATATTTAGTCATTAAGTTTAACAACTGAAGAATATCAGAAAAAATAGAAATAAATGAAAACAAGGTCATAAAAAGATAGATATATATTAATTGATATTTATACATTATTTTATATTTAGTGAAATATATTTTTTGTTAATAAAAATATTTTAAAGAAATTTAATACCTCAATTTAATTTAATTTAACCATTTTCCAATTGAATTTATTTATTGTATTTATTGCAGGTTGAAGGTGGACAACAATGGAGGTGCCTGGTGTCCGAAGCACATGGTCTCACGGGGGCTTACGGAATATCTGCAAATTGATCTGCTGCAGGTGCATTTGGTCAGCGCCATACGCACACAGGGTCGCTTTGGCAAAGGTCAGGGTCAGGAGTATACGGAGGCTTATGTGCTGGAATATTGGAGGCCGGGCTTTGAGAAATGGCTGCGCTGGAAGAGCACACAGGGCAAAGAGGTGAGAATGCCACAAAGTGCCAAACCTCTCTTTGCCATTCACACATTAATCACGGACAACGGGACGGGAAGGGACGGGACGGACTGGGCGAGCGATAAGCATCGCAATAACCGCGAGCCACGAACAGATACAAAATGTATCTACATCTTTAGGCTGAACAATTTACGTGCGAATTATTGCGAGAATTGCGTAGGTGTCCCTCGATGTTCGCTCCTAGATTGTGCAGGCACAGCCCGATCCCCAAATCTCGAATATGAACCCGTTTCCGTTCCATCGATTTATTGTGTGCAAGCTAAGAAAATCAATTTGAACGCTTTTGTTTTTCGTTTTGTTTCTTTTTCGGCCAAAGAGCTCAAATTCCCTCACCCACACACACAAGCTGGGGCATTAATAATGTTTTATTTTTACATTTTGTGGCATCTTGCAGATACTTCCCGGCAATATAAACACCTACAGCGAGGTGGAGAACGCTTTGCAGCCCAGCATCTTTGCGTCCAAGGTGCGCATCTATCCCTACAGCCAATACGATCGCACAGTCTGTCTGCGCGCCGAGATCGTTGGCTGCGCCTGGGAAGGTAAGTGGTCCGGCCATAGCCATGAATTATAGCCAACATTGCACTCCAGCTCCCCAGCACCTTATCCCCCATCCCCCCGCCCTGTTCCATGTTACATGCTCAGCGTGATGGTCGCACTTGTTCGTGCCTTGGGGCTGGCAAACAGCTAAAGTATCTTTTAGCTGCAGCCAAACGGGAAAGTTGGAAAGGCGACAAGACAAATCGCAGCTGAGATACCCTGTGAAAATGCTTTGAAACTAAAAAATGTATACTTGATTTATATGTAGTTAAGGTTAAACTTGTATATAAAAATGGAAAAATAATAATTGTTTTTGATTTTTATCAATTAATTAATTTTAATAAATAAAAATAATTTTTTTTTATATAAATTGCAAAAAAAAGTTTATCCTGTTTTCGAATTTGACGTTCAAAAATAACATATGTCTGTTTTTCGCTCGTCTCTTCGGGGAAGCTTTTTCTGTGATTATAAGTATTTTTTTGAAACTCATAACTGATTAGTATTTTAGCAGTCCCATGATTTATTGGAATAAGCAAGCTTTTAAAAGTTCTTGAAGCAGCGAAGAAAACACTAGCAAAACATTAACTAAAACAGCATTAATAAATAAAAACTATTTCTTAAATAAACCAACTTCTTTTGTAAAAAACAACTTCAAGGATTTTTCTATGGTAAAGTTTAGCTTTTTGCAAATCAGTTTTTAAAGGTGTGCCAAGCTTTTTTTATCAGTTATTTGAAAATGCCGAAGACCGATTTTAAAAAGCTTTAAGTTTTCTGAAAGCTTACATATATATTTATTATTTGTTTACATTCAATTTCAAAAATAAGGCGATCGTTTTACGTCTATTAATTATTAAACGAAAAAAAAATTGATTTGATTTTTTTTGGTATATTTATGATTTTGTAATTTTAAAATTAGAATTTCCACCATTTCTATTTTAAACAAGATTTAAGTTAATCGATTTGCAGGGTATGCAAAGTATCTGCAAGCATGCAATCAAGCGACCGGTTTTGATGACTTTGTTTTGTATTTGGGACCTCGAGCTCAAAGTTAGTTAGTTTCTTTTATTGTTTTATTAAAAGCCTTAGTGCGCCTCAGTTTAATTTTCAGTTTTTCAACAAACTTATTACACTTTATAATGCAATTTAAAAATAAGTCAGAGTAGGGCAATAAAATAGACTTATAATTAACGAGTAACCAATGAGCACAAATGTAAAATATGAGCGCACAAATCGCCTTAAATTGTTGTTTTGATACACATATGCCACAATGGTTGGCTTTTGCCTTTCACTAACTCGTTATCTGACTTTTTGCAGAGGGCATTGTCGCCTACAGCATTCCGAAAGGTGTGCAGCGTGGCATGGAAATCGATCTATCCGATAAGACCTACGATGGCCAAGAGGAAGCCGATCGCTTTGTAAATGGACTCGGCCAACTGGTGGATGGCCAGCGCGGCAAGGATAACTTTCGCATGGACATCAATGGCTTTGGTAAAGGTAAAAGAGAACAACAACCAAAATGTTGTGTCGACGCGTCGCGAACGGCCAACATCAAAAGCCGTTATTAGCCACATAAAGTATTTCAGTCTGAGATCATTGCAGCCGCAGTCTTTGCCCTGCCTTACAAGTTGTATCCGCACATGAATGTCACATAAAATAGTGCTTAACTGAACTGAGACTAGTTGGATGGCATATCGTGTAGAGATTACAGTCAGTATTATTGCGCTTAGTTATTGCACATGTGGTCTAGTTTTGTGTCTTGTGGAATACTAAAAAATGGATAACAAGCTTCCGCTAAAAAAACGAGATACTAAAGTAGTTACAAGTCTCTGTTGATAATGTTGCTTCTTCTATAGAAGCAAGTTTGATTAAGGAAATACTTAACAGTTCAACAGACATATCCCTTCTTTTATGTTACAAATAGAGTTCCTGGAATAATGATTAGTTATTCCTATTACCAAAAGAGATAATTTATTGGAGCTAAAGAGCCCTAAATGTAATTTAAATATTTACAAAATTGTTATCAATAGATAAATATTTTCTATAAATATAAACATTTAAATGCGTTCTTTTCCATGCCATTCAATTTAAAAATGAATTTATTTCAATTTAATAAATTAATTTTTATCAAAAATCACAAGAAATATTTTTATATTGAAAAGCAACCAAATTTGGTTTAAAGCAGGTTTAAGTAGGAGTAGAAGATAAATCAGAAGTTCTTTGAAAAACAGAGACTAATTTAATTAGTGAAATGTTAATCGGACTGACTAAAATACCCTACATTTCAGGCTACGAATGGGTTGGTTGGCGTAACGATACCCTCTTTGGTCGGCCCGTGGAAATAACATTTGAATTCGAAACTGTACGAAATTTCAGTGCGGTTATAATACACACAAACAATATGTTCTCCAAGGATGTGCAGGTGAGTCGAACAAAAATCAAAGCCAAATCGAATACACTCAAACAGAACCCATAACTGTCAACTGCAACTGCATTCCATCACATTTTTATTGGCAATAATCCAATTGGAATATTTGAAAACAACGATACTTCATCGATATGGAGGACAGATAAAATGGTACTTAAAAAATAAAATACAACAACAAATTGTGTAAATAAAGTGCGTTTGGAAATCGTAAAAAATCAACAGCCGGCATGAGGTACGAAGCAACAGTTCCCATTCCCATTCTCATACCCACAACGATGCCTATACTCAATCCCATGCCCATTGTGATACCCATTCTCCATTCTCCATTCACCATTCCCCCAGCTGTTGGCCAGCTTCGAGCCAGACAAACTGGCGGCGGCAAACTGAGCAAATAAATGCTAAACAGTTCCGACAACCACAACAACCACAGTGCAGTAATAAAATAAATTCAACAAGGAGAAAAAGAGAAAAACGAAATACGAAATACGAACGATTTTTATAAACAAACCAAATACGAAATCGAACCTAAACAAACCACAATTGATACGAACAGACTCAGGTGGCACTTGAAAACGAATGTCTGTACACTCGTACAGTGTGTACTCATATATGGCATACCATTATATAGTCAATTTCCTTACTCGTCGTGCTCTTTATCGAAAGTAAACAATGCGAGCAGTCAGTACAATCATATAATGATTGGGCGCTGTTTTGTTTACCCCCACAAATTAAATAGAAGAGACTGAGAGAGAGTGAGAGAGGGGGTTCCCCCTCCTCGTTGGCTCATAATCTGGCCATAAAACTGAACAGAACTGAACTGAATAGAAAAGAACAGAACTGAGCAGAGAATATTTTCAAGTCCATTGACCCAAATTTGCTGTTTGTGGCAATGTGTTAACTGGTAGATTGAGATAGCTATGAGCTTGTTGACTGATAACAACTCGAAAATTGTTTAACTTCAACCACATTAAAAGGTACGAGTGCATCAGCACTATCTTTAATTAAAGCTCGCCTCTTAGTTCATGTACAACTCTCAATTCGATAGAGTTTTCTCCTTCCCAATTCTGTCATAAATTTCTTGTAAATTTCTTTGGCTGACAGCTTCGAGTATCGTTCGACAGTTTAATAATTTTTTATATGCGCCCTGTTTGATCTTATCTTTGATAACTTCATATACATGTTCCTGTTCCATATGCTTGTCAAATTTGTGTCAAATTAATCTCGATTTCATTTTGGGCCTGGGCGGGGCAGATAACCGCCTGCTTCCGAGTGCATTGGAATGTCATAATTATGCATTTAATATGTAGCTTTAATTAGTGATAAGCTTTACATATTTTATCGTTTATTGAATACATCCAAGCTACAATGCCGACAAAGGTATCATTGCAATTATGCTTTGGCTATTAAATCTGGGCCATATTGAATTTTATGTTTTAGTTAGAGAACAAGAACTTAAGCTAGAGTTTACCTAACCAAAATAAACTTCAATAAGTATTTTATGAAGCTACCTGGAATCAACCAGGGCATGTTTACTGTCAATGGCAGATCAAGCTAGTGACGAAGCATTACAAAAGCATATTTTAATGTTACTGAAACCAACACTGGTGGTCTTAAAAATTTTAAAATTCAATTGAAAAAGGCTTAAAAATTTGAATAAATATCATTTATTAATATTTTATTAAATTAAAAAAATGAAACAATCGGTGAAATATGTTTTAATATTAATTTGATATTTTTTCTAAATTCATTTATATGCTTTACTCCCAAATATATCCTTTTATATACCAATATTCCAAACTCGCATCTTGAATATAAACTTTTATACTATTTCTTGAAAGTTGCAAACACACATCAGTCCATCATCACACATATTTTTAATACTTTTCATTGTTCTTATTATTTATAAACTTCTTTACCTGTAGCTCGGCAATTTTGTTTATTTCTTATCGCTTATCAGTTGCCTGAGTAGTTTTAATGATGATTCTCAATTCCTCAGTTTACTCTCACAAATTTATGTGGCTTTTTATATTTTTCCTTCAAGCATTCTCTTTAGCTTTATATCATTTAGTGATGCCACTCTAGATACCGTACCTTGCTGCCGGCTTAAGTATTTTACCACAATTCTGCTGACGTAATTAACCACAAAGTATGCAGACCCAATTGGCAGCAGCCTCAAACGGCACATAAAATTTCAATTACCACAAATTTTCTTGGGCTTTGATTTGTTACCGCCATTTGTACGTGAACTGAACTGGACCCGGACAGTCCAAGTGCCAGTTTCAGTTGGTGTCCAGCTGGAGTCGGTGGTTGGTTGGTGGATGATGTCTACCTGGTCGAAACTCTGGGTCTTGGCCATTGACCAGTCGCTTTATGGCTTGCCATAATTTACACAGCATCAACGATGTTTTCGTCGCCGGAGTCGTCGTCGCCGTCGTCGCCTCTTGCTTTCGCTATAATTCTCATTTTTATGATTTTTCATTACCATTTGCTTGGCCAGCGCCATTCGGAATGCCCCATAAGTCATAAAATTACTTAGTGCGGCTTTTTCTGAGGGGGGGACAGGCTCTGGGAAACAGCTCTGGACAGTTGGCCAGAGTCGTGCCATAAATACTCAAAATGTCATTTGTGTGATGCATTGATAAGCCTAAAATTATGCTAATTGCGTTTTAATTATGACACGCGTGTGGCTGTTGCACCTATCACCGCACCTGTATTCACCTATCCACCTGTCCTCCTGCTCCATCTTCAGCTCCGAGTCTGAGTCCAAGTCCAAGTCCAAGTCCAAGTCATTACATGTCAGATGTTCGATAAGCCCCTTGAGCTCTTGTGTTGTCGGTTAGCGTCTGTTTGTTTGACTTTGTCTTTAGCATTTCTAATGGGTTACCCCAACTCCAACTCCAACTTCAGTCATTCCCCTTGTGTACTCTTTAAAATGCGTGCCCAGATTTATAGCCCCGATTAAGACATTGTCGTGGGGGTCGTCGTGTCTACGTGTGGTCCTATTAATTAGTGTGGGGGACTTGGCCTCTTCTGATTGTTTGTCTCTATAAGTGACTGACTTCCGTACAGACAATTGGACTGGGAAAATTTGTTGGAAAACAGCTTGACAGGTGGGATTAAGCTCAGAACTTTGCAAATAGCTAGCTCTATTCAAACTTAACCAAAACCTAATATAAAGAACTTTGTGGCAAATTATGTAAAACCAGTAAATGTTGACCGTATATTTTTGTAATATAATAATTGTAATATAAAATATCATTTTGATTATTACTTTTCACTCTTTTAAATATGTATGTACACATAAAATAATAAATAATAGGCTTAAACTCAATGCACTAGTAATAATCAAGACTTTAACTCAATTTATTATTACAAATTTAAACAATACGCTTTTTTTGAAAATTAAAAATATTTATAATATTATAAATATAAAACATTTCAGAAAAAAAATCGGAGCTTTTTTTAAATAAAAGCAGAATTTTATTATTGGAATTAACAATTTTTAGGTTTATATTAAATTTAAAATACAAATTTACGTCATTGATAAACCATTTTTCTGGATATTCTAGCAACATTTATTTGAATATTATGTATAATATCAGCAATATTTATTTAATGAATAAAAATAGTTTCTATTAATAAACAAAGTAGATGAAGCGCATTTCGTATCAAATAACATGACGATTCACATGTCAATATCAATTAAGTGAGATTTTATAATTTATTAGCATTGACAGGCATCGACATATCTATTTTCTATTTTCTATTGGTATTCATTGCATTCAGTTACACTCAAAGTCCACAAAACACCTCCAAAACAAATGGCTAAAGGCGTCGACGAGTCAACAAGTCAACAACAACAACTCATTAGCCATGCTCAGCTCAATTGGCAATGGGAAATGGAAAAGACAACACTTACACATCCGGCTGGCCCCAAAATAAAGGAAAAAAAAAAAACAGAAACCAAATGCAAAGTGTAGCCAATGCCTGACCAAAAGTAAATGATTATTTTATTTACATTATGTTCTTGCGTTTATTTTCGTTTGTTTCTTTTTATTACGAGACTTCCGTGGCGCGTCGCTTGACCAAAACTGTCAGCAGAGGTAACAAATATGAGAATACAGTTTGTGCAGCGCGTAAAAAACAAAATAAATGTGATTACTTTAATTATTATGCCACTCACAGATACACACACTTCGACTTCGACTTGGGGATTGTCCAGCAACCGTTACTCATCTCTACTTCTCCTTCGTTTTTTCGTTTTTTTCCCAGGTGTTTGTGCACGCCAAAGTTTTCTTCAGCATTGGCGGACGACAGTTCAACGGGGAGCCAGTGCAGTTCTCCTATATGCCCGACCAGGTGCTGGATCATGCACGCGACGTGACAATCAAATTACATCATCGCCTGGGGCGTTATCTGCAGTTGCATTTATATTTCGCCGCCCGCTGGATGATGCTCAGCGAGATTACATTTGTATCAGGTAAGAGACTTCAACTCCAGCTCCAACTATTGTACAACTGCAACTGCAACGCCCGCTGGGCCAACAAAGTGTTGCTGCAAAATTATTTTATTAAAAAATGTAACACGAACATGCAAAGGTAAAAGTTGCAAGTGAGCGCAAAAAAGTAAAAATAAAAAGGGTTAACTCGCTTCTCAGTTTCCGTCTTGGCCACCTGCTGCCCCACTTGCAATAAATGTGAATGCATTCGTTGTCAACTCTGAATGATTCAGGGAGAACTGTGCGCGGGGGGCGTAGTTGATGTGCCCCTGTTGTTTGTAGTTTAAATTAATTTTTTTTCTGCTCGTTGGCGCTGAGTTGTTGGTGGATTTAATGCCGCGATAAAGCACAGATATTCTGACAGGTGTGAGATTAGTGTGAAATGCGTATTTAGAAAAAATGTGGAATAAACTGTTAATATGCAAAAATGTAAAATGTTTTCTATTTGCAATACAAATATTTTATTTATACACACCATTGTTGTTTATATAGGTAGTGAATTTTCAAAAATAAACACACTGAGTTTTATATATGATACTATTAATCTTATTATACTATTCACAGATATTGGTCATTTTAATTATGATATTTGAAAGCAAAGCAAAATTTGCTATGCGTTTCTTTCATAAGAATATCTACTTATACACAAATCTATTGGATATAAAACTGATAGCAAATACTACTTCACAAATTGTATTTGAAGCAGCTGTAAATCTCAGGCACTTTTCTACAAAACCCTCTAATATCTAACCCTAAAAATATAATAAAAAAAATCTCCATTAAAACTTGAAAAAATAATAAAATTATGTTATATGTATTTATAATTTAAAAAAAATTTTCCATCTGCCAGATTTTTTTGAGCTCTACAATCAAATTTCCTACGAATTTTCTTTGTATTTATCTTTCTCTGAAATTTAGTGATTGCTTACATTTCTGTTTTTACGTTGCATTTGAGGGTTAACTATCCCAGATCTGCCCTTTTATGACTTAACTAAACAGCAAGAAAATAGAGAGTCGAGCCTTTATTTACCGGTCCAACTGTTTAATTTTCATTTTCTGCACCTGGGCAGAAAATGATTGGTCTCTCTCCCATTCTTTTAAATACTCATACGAGTCGTTTGAGGCAGAACGAATAACCCAAACAGCAAACATAATTTAGCCAGGCAAACTGCAAAGCTACAAAACTACAAAACTCTAAGCTCAGTGCGCCTAACGGCAGTCGCTCGGCAAACATAAACTGCAACTGCAACTGCCACAACAAGAGCAGCAACAACAGTAACAACAACAGCAACAACAACAACAACAACAACAACTTTGAGCAATTGAAAATTCCACTGACACTAAAAATTCGTTGCGCATTTCATTAAAACCCTTGGCAAACGGCTCGACTCAAAAACTGAACACAACTCGACTCGACTGACTGAGAGTCGACTGAGTTTGAATGAGTGTGTGTGTGTGTGTGTGTGTGTCGATGGTGCAAAATATATTACCAAGTGAGAGTCAGGCTATGAACCAATTTTTACTTAACTCACATCGCAGCCAAGGCAGCTTTGTTTTTGTACTGTGCTGTGTGCAATTGTGCATAGAGTGATACAAAGAGAGAGGAGCAGACGGAGGGGAAAACTGAACCGAAGCATTGTAACAAGCATGGGAAACGGAAGCACACACACACACACATGTATAAAGGGGGAAACAGAGGTAAAGGCAGAAATAGCAGCTATAGTATACTCATAGCATATGCTTCACTACAACTGAACAGAAGCAAAGCACAAGGATATTGTGAAAATTAAATGAGTTGCATTACTTTTGTGCATTTGAAATTTGCAACTCAATGAGCACACAGCGCAGCCAGTCGACAACTCAGAGGCACCCAAGGGTTACCCAGAGAACAGAGAACACAGAGCAGAGAAAAAGCAGAGATAGTAGTAATATACCAGGGGATCTGGCATAGCTGGCAATGGTAACGGCAAAAGCAATGGCAACATCGTGCTTTCCTGTCTCCAGCTTCCTCTTTTTACACGTTGCATAATATGTTAAAGCGTTGCACGGCTTGAAAATGCTCTACACATGAAAACAGATTAGAAGAAAATAGTTAAAGCTTTAACAATCTGCGTATTATATCTTAAATGAAAACTAAGCATTTCATTCATTTTTTTTGCTGTTACTTTTTAAGTTCAATCAACTACTTTGCGATTTGGAAAGGGAATTCAATCATCGACTTGCCTCATTTGTCATTCTCTTTTGTTGCCTTGCGCCATTGGCTGTGTCTTAGTTGCTCTTGCTTACAGATTTGTTTCACTTTTTCCCCACCATTCTTTTTGCTGCCTTTATTCTAAGCTTCTACTTACTTTTTTTTTTGCCTGAAGCGTATTTAAGCTTGGCAAGTGCTTTGCTTTATAAATCAATAACATTGCAATATATTTTTGCATGCTCCCCCTTTTTGGATTTTGATGCATTCAATTCAGTCATTCCGTCATTCTGTCAGTCAGTCATTCGTTCAAGCATTCAAATTCATTTCAATAACTTCGCTGCGCTTTAAATCCTTCAGCAATTTCCCTCGCTTAATCCTTTCTAATTGAAAATCGTTTTGTATTCCCATTCGAAATCTGAGAGTGCTTTTATATGGAATGTCTGCATACACATATCTGGGGATTGGGCAAAGTGGGGCAAGGGGAACAGGGGTAAGGGAGGTTGCACGATTGTAATGC
>JBAMBJ010003376.1:0-11794 GCA_037043495.1 Drosophila recens
TATAATGAACACATTTTGTGTTCACTGTATTGAAAAGAAATTCCAATAAATTGTAAAGGATCAAATTTAAAAAGATTGCAAAAAAGATTGTGCAAAATCGAATTTATAATGAATCAAATTCGTATAACATATTCCTCTAGAGTCCACATAAAATTAGCTTAACAGTTTTTGGAATATTCAACTCAATGGGAGTAAAACTTCTGAATGTTTATCCAAGTGAATATTTTCTCGATCAGCTTTAAATGCGTGCTCAGAATAATGTTTATAAAATATCTGAACTGCTCTTTACTCTAATATTAAATCTAAAATTAAATTTAAATCCGTTTTCAAATAATATATTTCTCAATAAATTCATTTCTTTCCCACTTTTATAAAAAATTCCGCCAGAAATATCAATGAATAGAGCGAACCAATTAACAGCTTACTGAATATATCCCCAATGAGTAATGGATCATTACTCATTTAATTGGTATGTAAATCTATAGCTATGCTATATATTAATTTGCGTTCAGTTAAAATCGCATGAAATATGTCAGATTAATGGTGCAAAGTTCCCAGCATACAATATCATTGTATTTGTAAACAAACCGACAGAGAATAAAAGAACTGACAACAGTCGATTGGCGACTGGCAAATGTTGAGCTAAAAACTCAGATAATGCCGCATTTTGTGCATTTACAATTTTTGCCGCATTTATTTTCATTTATTAATTTTTTTCTCATTTTTTTATACATTTTTTTTCCTTTTTGTGCTGTCGATAAGCAAAGAGCTCTGTGAGTTCTCTCGACAGTCGCTCATTGAATTGGCAACTCGATAGAGCCCAATTCCTATCAGCTCTACAGTTTGGGTCAGTTCGGTTCAGCTCGTTTCAGTTCTGTTCTGTTCTGTTCTTTTATGCTCTGTTCTCTGTTCGGTGTTTCTTTTGTGTCGGTTGATAAACGATTTCAATATTTATAAAAGCGCCAAAGCTGCGGGGCATCAAATTGCGTCAAAAGCCTGTCAGTCTCATTAATTTCCAGCATGGAAAATGCGAATCGTCGTTGTGGCAAAAAAAAAAATGAAGGCGAAGCAAAAAAAAACCATTTTAATACGCATTCAAATGCTTTGTCAGCCGCCTCAGCTGATATTCAATTGCTGGAAAATGCCGCTGTCAATGAAAAACTATCTTTTGATAAAGTCTCCCTATCTGCCGACTCCTTCTCTGACCACGTTTGAAGTGGCTTGTGGGAGTTGACCAGGTCAACTGTCCGTCTGTCTGCTTGGCCGTTTGTCTGTGAATGGTGATTCAGCAGTTGGCATTGAATTTATTGTAAAGCAACATTTATCTCAGCTCTCATCGGCCGAGGGAGCAACATTTTTTAAAGGCTATTGAGAAGTAATGGCTTCAATAGCCTTGCAAATTCTAAGAGATGACATTCTAGAATTGATTCTATAAAAAGATAGTTGATATAAACTTTGTAAACAGAAATGAAATTATAGCCAAGCCATTTACTTGATGAGCTTAAAATTTTTACTTTGGAATTGAATGTGACCTTTTTTTAATTTAATAATTGGAGTTCCGAATAATTTCCCTCTGACGATTAATTTAAATTTAATATTGTGTAAAATATTTATATATCTTATCAATAAATAGGAAAAACTCTTTATGAGCTACTTTAATATTATATCGAATCATATTTTGTTAGCCAAGCTTTAATCTCAAGCGATTAATCTTGCATTAAAGCCCATTCTGTGACCCATCTGCTTGACTCAATTCAATTCCCTGCTCTGTCACAACTTTAAGCCGTTTGTCAACATGCATTGCATGAACCATCGAGCTATATAGATAGCTATGCCAAAATGCGTTTCCTAGAGAAAAGAACGCACAAAAAATCGTCAACTGGCAGAACAGAGACTAAGCCAAAACTGACCGAATTTTAGGCACACTCACTTCCACTCCCACTGCCACGACCGCAGTCAAAATTTATGGGCAATAGTGAAAAACAACATCGCTTCACTTGAGCGTGAACAGTGCCTGCCAAACGTACAACAACAAGGCACAGCAAAGGCCAACAACAAACAATGAGAATGCCGATAGTTTCTGGGGATGAGAGGCAGAGATAGCGTATCCTGCTGTAGTCGAAATAAAACTCAATGAGTCGCATAGCCAAAATAACCAACCGTCTATACCCTGTAAATAACATACACAAAAAAGGGAGTGGTTTAAGAACAAAGAAAGTGTTAATTAAAGAAAGAAAATTATCTAAGTACTATGAAAAGGGATCCATAAATTGTCTAAGTGAAAGAAATAAAAACTCTGTTTGTAGGGTAATATTAGGTTCTATCTATCTATCTATCGGAGTATTCCTCCCATGGTAACTGTTTCTATCTAGAGGGTAGACTTTTCGAAGTGCTCTTTCGAAGATTTGCAGAATCTGCCACGAAAAGCAATTTTAGCCGTCAACCAAAAACTGAAGAATTGAAAAAATTTCTGCTTGCGTATGTGACGGCAAAATGAAAATAAAAGTAAAAAAAATTCCAGAAAATTGCCAACTCGCTGCCGTTGCACCTGCAACAATACCACGCCCACTCGAAAAAATTGAAAATGAAAACTAGAAAAGATTTAACAAAATGTTTGTTCGAAATTTGTTGAAGCGCAATTTTCCGATGCGACATAGGCAAATGAAAAAGAAAAAGAGAGGAAAATGGCAACGCGGAGTCAGATTTGTGACCCAACGGAAAACTTTGAGACCCCTAACCCCTAACCATGCTCTAACCCCTGTCTAGCCATACTTATTTAAGGGTTTAGATGAGCACAACGGAAAAGTTGGCAACTTTGACAAGTCCCCAGTTCTAGTTCTACTGAAATTCGGTTCGGTAATTGCAAAATTTGTGCGAGTGGCGCGTTGCAGATAATGGAAACTTTTGGTGCCGAGTTAATGCCACTTGAAATTGTCAGAGGGGACTTTTGACAGTCAGAGAGAGACTGGCCGAGGGTGCGACTAGCAATAACCAACTCTCTAACGCAAAGCAGGTAAGCAAAAGTTTTATTAAGAAAACCAGCTGAAAGTGCGACATTCACCAGCGAATTATTTGCGTATTTATGGTTACAGTTTTTGACCCTTTAGCAACTAAGGAAAGCTACTTATGCGAATGCGTATGCGTATGTGTCCCCAATGGCCCAAAAACTTTGCCAATTGGCTTTTGGCCGTAAGCTGGAAAAGTTTGAATCCACTGAGAAATGCGTTAGGTCCAAACAGCTTTGACAGCTTGCGGATGAGGGTTAAGACTTAATTGTACTTTACTTACGACTTGGTAAGTGATTGATATTGTCCATATGTAGATTGAAGTATAAATCTATGACATTTAACATACCTGAAATTAAAAGAGTATCAAAGATTTTATTAGAAATAATTACATTTGATCAATAAAATATGATTCAGTTTTCTTTTTAATTTAGTTTTATTCCCATTTGCCAAATATGGTATTTAAATATTTTAATCTGTTTTTAAGAAGTTTTGTAAATGTGATTCTACATGAAAGAATTTGAATTCATTTGATTATTCAATTATTATTAATATTTTTATTATATTTCTCAGATAATTAAGACTTGGTAAAGAACTATCCATATTTTGTCTGCTTTTCATTAATGTCAAGAGGTTTAAAGGAAAGATCTGTATTTTAAAGGTATTTGCTTATATTTTAATATTTTTAAGTATATAAAGAGCTGTAAAGTAGTTAATTCTTTAACATTTCTGACAGAAGCATAAATGTTTTATCTTTTAAGGAACTCTTTTCTCTTAACTACAATTCAAGTTTTTTTTTGCATATGCCAACCAACATGTGCAATAAGCACCAATACACACACATACCCACAAGCAATTGGGGCATGCAACTCGTACCAGAAGATACGTGTACTTCTTGTAATTTCCATGTTCGACGCTTTCCATCTGCCCCACTTCAGTTCCAGCTCTTGCACCGGGCAGAGTATGTCTGAAAGTCCTATCTCTGTAGCATATGCAATATAAGTGCAATGGCAAACTGGCATTTCCACAGCTTATTACAGAACCCGCCCCACATTTTGGTCTTTACAGTCTCCGCTAGCAGCTTTCACCCAGTTCAGACGGCAAGGCATTGCCACATTGCCACATACTCCTCCCGATTCCGGGCTCCCACTCGTACATATAATTTTGTTGTTAATGCATTTGGAAAGTAGCTGCATAAAATCGCTCAATTTGTTGGCAGAAAGAGAGGGAAGTGGGGAATAGAGGATGTAGAGGGGGAAAAATAGGAAAGGAAAGGAGAAGGTGCAACTGCCCATAAAACGGCAGCTGTTTTGTTGCCTATTTACTGCCACTTTAACCCAATTTCATTAGCAAAAACACTTGAGCAGTGAATAGGAAGTGAGGAATGAGAAATGCTTGGCACTTTTACCTGGCCACGTTGGTAACTCAATTAAGCAGCGACCTCAAAACATGGCAAGAGATAAAAATCGAATGTAAAAATAAAACTGGCCTGGCCAGGAGCTCAATTCATTCCAAGTCTAAGTCCATGGCAATCTCTCACACTCTCACTAGAGAAAGAGCGAGAAAAAGGGAGGAAAAATAAAAGAGAGGGGGAACATCTCCACATGCATGTCAAGTGTCTTCGTCTCGTACATAAAAATCCAATTTTCGTAATTAAAAAAATAAAAGCGACGCAAAGAAGCTGGCCTGGGGATCTCTTGGGGTCGCCTCTGGACAACGACATAAAACGAGTCTCATCTCATTAGAGCATACACAAATACAAACACACATACATATACACAGTAGCAAAAACACTTGAGAGCACAAATAAAAACAACGAAAAACTGGATATTCAGATATATTTTTTTTTGGGTTTCAATCTGTGAAGAACTGGCAACTAAACCAACAACAACAGCATGATGTAAAGTAAACAAAAAAATCATAAAACGAATTGAACACCTATTCACTCCTTCTTTTCCCCTCATTTTTCATGGTATGTGCTAAGGCACTTCTAAATCGCATATCATCGTAGATGGACGAGTGGACGCCATCATCATCGTCATCGTCACCGCTTGTCCTCAGCTCCAAAACTCTGTCCGGCTGTCGTTAAAACGCTAAGCACGTTTTTAATTATCTTCCACTGTGCGAAAAAGAGGGAAAGAGATAGATTAAGAGAGATGTTGAGAGAGAGGGAGACATGGAAAGAGAGTTGAAGCTAGTGGCACCCTTAGGAGTTACGCTTGAAGAGGCAGCTGGGATTGCATAAGTGCTGGCTTCGAGGAGATACAAAGGGTTTTGAGAAATATGATGGAGGAAAATAAAAGACTGAGAAAAGAATTCATGAACTCATCCAAAACTATTGTATGCTAGCCGGCATTGTCCGCAATTGAATTCAAAAGCCGATCTCAGCACAAATTCTCAACTCAAAAAATGTATTTAAATTTTATTTATAATTTATAAAAAAAACAAGCTAAAAGTTTCTTATTTTTCATATTTTTCAAAAATTTTCTACCTTTTTACAAGCATTTTCTATAGTTTTTTTTAACTTTTTCTACCTTTAAAAAAGAATTTTCTACAATAAATTCATAGACGATCTGTAAGTTATTTATAAATTTGAGAAAAGAGAAGTTACAAAAAGTTATCTACTTAGTTTTTTCAAAAATGTTGAACATTTTTCGAGTTTTCAACATTTTTTAGATACTATACATTAATAAATTATAAAGAAAGATTACTTATTTACTTAGAAATCATAAAACCCAAAAATTCTCAGCATTATTCTTCATAGTTTTTCATAGCTTTAAAAGAAGTTGTCTCCCTTTCGATTTTACCTTTCAGCCCTGTATATTTTATGACTATTCGCCAACGAGGCTCAACCTGTCGGACACATAAAAAATATTACAACCTTTGCCAAGGCTTTTCATCAAAGCTCCTGGCACTGTGTGGCACTGCGGAGACGGTGGGTAGATACTGGTGATGGCACTGTGAGGCACAGAGACAGGGCTCAGAGACAATGAAAGGGATTGTTTGGTACTCAGAAATTTTGATTGCATTTTGATGGCTTTTAATCAGCTTAAAAATTAGTAGCCAAAGGCAGAGTCTCTCTTTCTCCTTCTCGCTCCCACTTCTATTTCTTCCTCTATGGAGAGCACTTACATATATGAAAGTGACTTTACTTTTATCACACTGACAGTCATCAGTTGCAGATTATTATTCATAATGAGGGCAAACATAAAAATCCTTTTTATGATATGCAAAGCAGTTTGATAATTTGCTGTAAATAATACGTGTAGCTCAGACAAATCGGGACTCCCTACAGGATGCAGGTGGCCGTAAAAAGATTGGGCCTTGAGTATAAGCCAGGGCCGGAGCTGGAGTTGTGTCATAAAAGAAACACTTAAGCAGCGTCTTAATAAGAGGAGAGAAAAATCATTTTCATTTTCATTCTCATGTAAATTAACACGTTTCATTATGAAGATGCAGGCGAAGAGCGAAGCGCCGATCTGGAGGATTGCCATGAGATGGTTATGAGCGAAGTTCCACGGCTATGGCAACTCAACTCAGTGACAACAACAGAGAGGGGAGAAAAGGCAAAAGCTTTATATCATATCAGGGCTCGTATCATGCCGCACATTGTGGTCGAGTTTGCGGGCGGTGCAACATGATATGATATGCGGTAGGTGAAGTAAGTGCAACACCATCATCACCACAGCAACACCAAAGAGATGATACATGTCTGTTCCAGGAGTTGACACCAAATAGTTGTTGCAATCCTTGTTGTTGTTGTTGTTTGTATTGCCATAGAGATGATAGGGTGACAGTTAATAAGCACCTTGAAATGTATTTGCAAATTATAATTTAATATTTATAAAGCCAGTTCAACTGATGAAAACGACCTCAAAATCCCAGTGGTGGAAGTGAATTATATTTTATTTTAATTAAGTACCAGGATCACGGGACATAAACTAAATATGTATCTGGCCAAAAATCGTAAATTCAACGAAAATAGTTTAATATGTAAGTATTTATTTATATAAATAATCTTAGTCGGTAAATATAAAAAAATCTGATTTTCACATATGTATTTCCCACAGTGAGCTAGAAAACTTTGCAGCCCCTTTTAACGTTCTTGTCTAGCTAAAAGACATTTCTTCCTTACATAAGATTGCTGTTATTCCAAATAGGTTTTTTTTTTAATTTAAAAGGGTATCTTTTGTAACCTTTATACAATTCACAAAATATGTTAAATAAAAAATATTGAAACTAAGAATGAAAAATTATTTGCGATATAAAAATAATAAAAATTTAAAATAAGAATTAAAAATAATAGATATGATAAATACCAGAAACAGAAATAGACACTTTGTAGCTATTATTTTGACTTTTTTAGTTTTATTCCTTGGTCTTTAGTTCAAAATAAAAGATTTTAAGATAACTCAACCATTTAAATACTCTTTTCTCAATTTTTATAATCGTCGTTGGGCGTAACTTGAGTTCTCGTTTCGTAATTGCTATTGTCTTAAAGTTTGGTATCTGATCTGTTGGCCAGTTTGCCACTTTAAGCTACTGCAGTTGAACACTAAACGCTTTGAGTTTTTTTATATATTTCCGCTACGCTAACTGCTGCCACACAGCCCAAATGCTGTTGCATGCCCCATCATTTATAACTGTCAACAGTTTTGTGGCCGAAACACGCCAAAGAAACAGAAGAAACACACAGTAAAACTAATATTTAAGCCATCAACAATGACGAAAGTCAGACGGATTCAACCTCTGAGCAATTGCCACTCCACAGCTGCCTGCCTGCCCCTTTTCCTTGCCACTGTCTGCTGCAACTGCAGCTAGACAAACAAATTATGGCCACTGTCAATAGACGCGCATTTCTATGCCAACAAAATAGCCAAGAAGCAGACGCAGGCGAAGGCAAAGAAAAATGGCTTAAAAAGAAAAACAAGTCAAACAAGGAAGAAGAAAGGCACCCACAGTTGCCATAGTTGCCACTCAGTTGCACAGTTACAGTGTTGCATGGCAAGGTTTGACTGACTGCCAAGTCGCAACTTGTAGTTTTCTTTTCTGCCAACTGTGAAAACTGTGAAAATTGCCGTCAGGCATTTGGCCAATGCCAAAATGAAAGAAAAGAAGCAGCAACAGGCGGTTCCCTTGGCTAATCATTGCAATTGGCATTGGAATTGAAATTGCGATTGCAATTGGCTTAAGCTTAAGCAACATGTTGCAGCAACAAGTCAACAACAATTTCTAAATTTGCATTTCTTCGTTGGCCTTTTCAATTTGTCCAAAAAATAAAGTTGCAAGCGGCAATTTGTTTATTTTATTTTACTTGATTTATAGTTTTACTTTTATTTGAATTGTCGTTCGCCGAAACTTTAGCTTTGTTACCAAATTTTGCAATTCTTTTTACGCCTAAGGATATTTATGAAATATGCAGGCGAATGTGTCTATGTGTGTGTGTGAGTGTTTCAGTGTATGAATTGACGCATAGTTTGCCAGCTAACTGGATTTTTTTTGTTAGCCTTGTTTGTTTGTCTGCATCAGAAACTGTTTGCATCCTGCGGCGTTTTTCGTGTGTTTGCCAAATTATTATTGCATTTTATTTTATATTATTTGGCCATTTTTTTTTCTAAAAAATAGTTTGCCAAATTTTTATTGTTGTTGCTGTTGGTTTGCAAGTGGTTGGCCATAAAAGTAAAATGAATTTAGATGGCTTAAATGGGCTGAGCCGACTGTGCAATTAGTAAAAATAGTGTAAATATTCAACAATCATTGAGGGAAACCATTAAAGTGCTATAAAATGGGAAATATTTGAGAGTCAATTCTAAATAAAGTCTATAACAATTCAATTTTTACTTGGAGGTTGTAGTATAGGTTTTTATTTATTACTTAAAGCTGTGAAATAAACTTTAATTTTCATCTTTAAAAAAAATTATTTAAGGAAAATATTCTAAAATAAAATACAAAGAGAAAACTGCTGCTTACACGAACCTAACATATAATATTCAAGCCTTGTATTTGAGCTTTGCATTGTACAATAAAAATAATTCCAAATGATTGTAGTACACTAACAAATATATTTTAAAAAGCATACCTTAATGAATCAAAGCAAAAAAATATAAGACCTATTCTAAAATAAATCCAAAATCGAGTATCAAACAGCAAACTAAACCTGTTTAACCAAATGTTGAGAATACCAAATAATATATCTAGGTATCATGTATGTATGTAACTTGGCCCTACAAAAACTTGTATAAAATGCCAAACATCCAAATATACACAATCGCAAATGGTGTGTATTAACGTGTAAACTGTCAGTCCGTTTAAGGTACAAAAGTATTTAACAACTGTGAAGTACCAAAATCGTGACAACTTCCAGGCAATCGATTTTAAACTGTATCAGTTGCCATTAAGGTAATGGAATGATCTCAAAAATTGCAGAATTGCAATTTAAATTCGATAATGCAATGCATTTGAGACCATATTAGACATGGCAAATTGATTTGAGGCAAAACACTCTTGAATGCCCCGCCAACCACCATTTGTGGCACTCCGCAAGGCGCATTTATCTAAAGTTTTTTACACAGTTTTTTTTTGCGCCTTTGCATAGCTAATTTCCTTTCAAGATAAAGTCATAGACACAAATGGCCATAAATTACGCACTACAAGAGCGCTTTGGCTAAAAATCGCATTTATGTTTATCGCCAAAGATAAAATCGACCGCGTTTAGATAGGCATCAGAGGCCAAAGCCGCCAGAGCCGTCTGGGGAGCTGGGGAGGCTTTCACTCTACTATAAATAATATAATCACAGCATATTTGTAATCAAAGCAAGGCTATCTAAGCAATTTAATCGCCAACTTTAATTGTAAATTTTGTGTGCAAAATTGGCACACACAAAAAAAAATAGTGTACAAAATGCGAAGAGACTGAAAACTATTAATGGCTCCAGTGCACATTGGGCCAGAATCCCTTTTTTTGGCATAAAGTCTAATTGTAAAGCTAAAGACTTGAAATTTTGCATGAACCTTACTTAGACAAATTTAGAATTTTGGATTTATTTTTTTTTTGATTTGGACCACGCCTTCGTCTCCCCCTCCCCATTTGACTTTGAGAAATATGTGTAATATACTTTTATAAAATCCAAAAGTAAAGATGGGAACTTGAAATCTGGCATGAATCTTAGTTAGACTGAAGTCGAATTTATAATATTTTTTGTTTTTTAGTTGGACTTTGTCTTTACCCCCCTCTTTTTTCCTACTCATTAAAAAAGTAAAAATTTTTTTATAAACTTAAAAATAAAGGAAAATATTTTATTCTTCGCATGTTTACTAATCATGCAAAAGTAGAATTTACAATTTTTCTAGTTTTTTAATTTGACCATGCTTTAACCCCCCTCCTCATCTGAATACGGAAAAAATCCGATTTTCTAGCAAAAAAGCACAGTTTCAACATGTGTTTTTAAAGAGAATAAGCAAAATTGTGCAAAAAGTATTAATGACAAGTTTAAGATCACAGTTAAGAGTAAACATTTGCATAATTACTTTTTGGCAGAAAGTGGCAGAAATTAGGTTTTTACTCCACGGTACACGAGCACTTCGGTTAGTTTTTTTCTAAAATAAGACATAACATAGACAATTCACAACAACAACATTGAACATATATTTCGAATAATTTAACAATAATTGTATTTGGCATACATTGACCTTTATTTTCCATATTTTCAACAAAGATTTGGACAGTTGGGTCGTCACAGCAGAAGCGCAAAGTTGAGTAAAAGCATCTCGCCAATTTCGGCTGAAAGTCCGCTGACAAAACATCTGACTTTGCTAGCGCGGCAAATTTACAACGTTCCCACCTAAAATTTTTTTTTAATTGATTCGATATACCTAATGTATGCTCTTTCCATATATTAAGTCAAATTCAAGATATATTTGAAAAAAAATTTCGACTTTATGCCAAAAAAAAGGGATTCTGGCCCAATGTGCAGTGGCCGTATTATAATAATGGCCTGTAATGGGTTTAATGGACGATATCCATAGGCGTTGCAACGTCAACCAGTTGCCATTTAAGGTCGTTGCAAATGCAACATGGCCTGCAATTTTCACTTGACGCATTGACAGCTGTTGGCCAGCAACAATCGTGCGATATACATATGTAGTACTGATATGTAGGGTAGCTACTGCACTTACTTGCAACAACTGGTTGCACAGCGAGTAACCCAATGCAACCGCAAAATATGCCAAGACAGGGCAAAAACGGATGTACGCAAATTTTTTATGTGTACATATGTATGTGTCCATCTATCTATCTTACACTCTTTTGCTTCATTTTTCTTTCGCTTTCTGTGTTTGTCTTGCTGTCCCTATATCAATTGAGCTGCATTTTTTGCCTCAGCACTTGATTGTTTTCTCACCTGCAACATGGAAAAGTAAAAAAAGACGAATTTGATATGCACTCAGGATAGATCAAGAAATATGAATGTTAATTCAACTCTGTTAAGATTCCCATTTTAGTCAGCTTTTAACTTAGCTTTAATCATTAGCGTATAAAGGCTCTCTCTTGTAAAAGACATTAACATTATGCATGCTAATTATGTAAGTTATTATTATGTAAGTTTAACATAAATAATTTTGTTTAAAACTTGCAATGTTTTTTTTTTTTTTGCTATAAGACTGCTAGCATTACTTGAGTCACTAGCGTTTTATTGCACACTTTAAATCGTCAGTAAGATTCTTAATGTTATTATTCTGTTAAATAGATACAACACGTAAAATACAGAGTGCAGAGTGTAGTTTACTTTGAA